>JBBBDQ010000941.1:6320000-6450000 GCA_037127315.1 Ascarosepion bandense
TATGTATAAAAAAGGGAAAAGTTTAAAAAAAGGAGAAAGGAAGAGAAAGGAACCGATATATTGTATATTATTTATTATATTAGACTCTGTTAAAATTTACCAGAGCTTTTTTCTCGCTGAAATAGCCATTCAATGAAATTAAATGTCGGAATTATTTCACTTACTTTATATATTTGACTCTGTAAATAGATAATATTATTTACATCGATCCCTCCACCTTGACCAATTTTAATATTAATAAAATTAATATTAATAGAATCAGGTTTTAGGATTTTACCTATCTGCTCATCGTTTTAGATTTAAAATAATGGCAACGAAAAGAAAATTAATAGTGAGCATCAGGAAGAGACAACTGAAGTTCCTGGGACATGCCATGAGGAAGGAGCACTTGGAGAACCTGATACTGACAGGCCAGATAGAGGGAAAAAGAGACAGAGGAAAGCAGCGTCGTAAACTGAATTTTGAAGGCTAAATAACTCCTCTGAGAAAATGATATCATGGCTGAGACTAAGAACTACAATTATACCTACTTAGAGCCGAACCCGAAGCAAAAACTAAAATAAAAGGGCTGAGAAAAATACAGGCATACAGGCAGATAAACAGACACACACACACAAACATCTTGCCTTTTATATATACATATTATCGATTTTCTGCACCATTGTAAGAACTGTAACCTTGAAACTTCTGAATATCGTTTCTTATGTCTTTGTCTATGAGTCTATCAAATTTGATTAAAATCGGAGCACGCCTTCTATAACCCGATTTCTTTGATTATCGATTTCCGATATTTATCGGGGGTACCTCGACACAAAACCTAGCTAAGAACACTCGCAGACGCTTATAGTACAACTGTGTAAATTTTTAAGAAAATCGGTTCTGCAGTTTCGGAGTCTATAGGTAACGGACACACACACACATGCATACACACAAAGTTCCATTTATAAATATGTTTATATATATATATATATATATATATATAATGTTCAATTCAAAGATTTGCATACGCAAATGTGGAGAACTTTTGAGATCTATTTAATATTTTTTTTTCTTCACTCAAGAAAAAATTTGAGATTGTTTTTGTTTTTTGTGATTTTTTTTTCTGCGCCGCTTCATCATTAGACATTTTCAAATAGATTTCTGGCCAACGGTTTGAAGATGATAAAAAAAAACAAAAAACAATGACTATTTTCATTAATTCCGCTACTTGAAGAATGTCTGATAATACTGCTAAATCCAACACTGTGTCTTGAACATTTTTTTCCGTTTTAGATAAAACTTTCTTTGCTTTTGTACATCTTGAAAAAAAAATAATGGAGGAAACATTATTTCTCCTGAAACCAAACTTACAATTCTCTTCGCTTCGCTAGACTTCTTAGAATTTATTAGAAAACGCAAAAAAATCGATACTTTAAAAATGATTTTAAAATTTGCCAACATTTCAACATCTGACAAGAAAGTTATCAATGTTCAGATTTATTTATTTTCCTTTTTCTAAAAAGTATTTGCTGGTTTCGCTGAAACTCACGGGACAATGAGTCGTTATTATTAATTTTGGTCACATTCATTTCTTCACAACTTTCACGGTTTAACGCCTTCTGTCTGTTAAAGTAAACATTACGAAACTCGAAGGAAGTAAGTTACGATTAAATCAGAACATTTTCATATTCAGCAGGTCGATGATAACTCTCCACATCTTCCTATGTTTTGTAGCTATAAGAAACTGTTGTCTCCTTACTGTCACTTCAGTTTTTATCCTGTCATCCATGTTTCCCTGAGCTTTTTTTAATTGTTTTACCCTAAACAAAGACACAAAGCCACTAAAATTCAGTCGAAGGTACTGAGTGTGAAAAAAATTCTAAGAAAAAGAAAAACATTATTAAGACGATAGAACAATAAAAAAAAAAGCAAGAATTAAGAAAATAAAGGTCCTGGGTATGACGGTAAACAGCATCCGGCAGCAAGGCCTCTGATTGGGAGGTTGTGAGGAGCATGGAACCACCACGTAATTGCTGTTGTTCCCAGGTCCGCCTTGACTCGGAGTGGTAGCACCTGCTAAGGTTCCATCTATGGGCAAGTAGTTAACCCCCAAAGTGAGGTCAAAATACTATAAAAAAAAAAAAACTGTTATAGAAAAATATACATTTTTGAAATAAAAATACTACCAACAATTTTTCTGAAGAAAAAATTATTGCCATAACTCATTTTTTAAGGAAAAAAATTGCCATAATACATTTTTCAAGGAAAAATATTATTACCTGCAATAGATTTTTTAATACAAAACTAGAAGATATCTTTAGTTTTCTAAAATAAAAAATAATTTTTTTCATTAAGATGGGACTACATCAACCTTCTCACTAAAAAAAATCTTTAAACCTGAACTTTTTGACATTAAATAACCCACAGAAATTGATATGCCGTTAAACAAAACTCAAACTCAAGGCTGAAAATTGTGATCTAATATTGCACGAGGTACTAGATTAGCAACTAGATCCCACCCTTTTACAGTGAAACCGATAAAATTCAAACGCAACTTCTACTCCAACAGTTTCTTTTCTCGCACTTCCCGATTGTGGAATTCTCTTCCACATGACTGCTTCCTCGACGGCTACAATCTCCAGGAGTTTGAATGTAAGGTCAATAGACACCTCCTAACACACTAACTCCCATTCTTTCAAACACACTAACTTCCATTCTTTCAAACACACTAACTTCCGTTCTTTCAAACACTCTTCCCACCCACCCAACTATCTATCACCCACCCCCTTCTGACATTTCCTATATCAAACCACTCTTCCTATTTACCTCCCCCTATGTAGCCCCAAGCGCAATAGTGGCAGTGGAATGCCCTGCTTGGGGTGAAATGATTAAAAAAAAATATTTAAAATAAGATACTACTCCCAAGGTAAACGCAGACAGTGTTGTTGTTTGTGATAAATGTTGCAAACAGAAACATGGATCAATCTTAGATATAAGCGTCAATTGATATGTCATTAAACTTAAGAAAACAAAAGATAATCAATAAAATACTAAGACACAAGGGGTTGCTGGGTGTTAGAACGTATAGAAAAGACAGTATTTAATAGCGAGAACAATAAAATAAAAGAACAAGAATTAAAAAATGAGAAAAAACAACGATTAACAACGCATTTAATTTATGACGATCAAACTTGAAAGGAAAAAGGTAGGAAAGGGTTACTCAAACGAGAAGTGCGAGAAAAGAAGTTGTTCTTATCAAACTTACGGTTACATCTAGGCATTTCAACCGTAAAATAATGAGACCTTGTTTCAAATTTTGTCAGCCAGTCAGTTAAGTACCATACGTGATACACGCTTGGGCAATCATGTCTCGAAAAAGACATGACTGACAGGGCTGAAGACGAGAAGTTCTAGAAAAGAAACTATAAAAATAGAACTTATGTATGTCGCTAATTCAACAGTAAAACGATAATACCTAATTAACAATCTAGTTAGTTGATTAAGTGCCATACGTGATACACGCTTGGGCAATCATGTCTCAAAAAACATGACTGACAGGGCTGAAGACGAGAAGTTCTAGAAAAGAAACTATAAAAATAGAACTTATGTATGTTGCTAATTCAACAGTAAAACGATAATACCTAATTAACAATCTAGTTAGTTGATTAAGTGCCATACGTGATACACGCTTGGGCAATCATGTCTCAAAAAAACATGACTGACAGGGCTGAAGACGAGAAGTTCTAGAAAAGAAACTATAAAAATAGAACTTATGTATGTTGCTAATTCAACAGTAAAACGATAATACCTAATTAACAATCTAGTTAGTTGATTAAGTGCCATACGTGATACACGCTTGGGCAATCATGTCTCGAAAAAGACATGACTGACGGGGCTGAAGACGAGAAGTGCTAGAAAAGAAACTATAAAAATAGAACTTATGTATGTCGCTAATTCAACAGTAAAACGATAATAACTAATTAACAATCTAGTTAGTTGATTAAGTGCCATACGTGATACACGCTTGGGCAATCATGTCTCGAAAAAGACACGACTGACAGGGCTGAAGACGAGAAGTGCTTGACAAGAAACTATAAAAATAGAACATATGTATGTCGCTAATTCAACAGTAAAACGATAATAACTAATTAACAATCTAGTTAGTCGATTAAGTGCCATACGTGATACACGCTTGGGCAATCATGTCTCGAAAAAGACATGACTGACGGGGCTGAAGACGAAGTGCTAGAAAAGAAACTATAAAAATCGAACTTGTGTATGTCGCTAATTCAACAGTAAAACGATAATAACTAATTAACAATCTAGTTAGTTGATTAAGTGCCATACGTGATACACGCTTAGGGACAATCATGTCTCGAAAAAGACATGACTGACGAGGCTGAAGACGAGAAGTGCTAGAAAAGAAACTATAAAAATAGAACTTATGTATGTCGCTAATTCAACAGTAAAACGATAATAACTAATTAACAATCTAGTTAGTTGATTAAGTGCCATACGTGATACACGCTTGGGCAATCATGTCTCGAAAAAGACACGACTGACAGGGCTGAAGACGAGAAGTGCTAGAAAAGAAACTATAAAAATAGAACTTATGTATGTCGCTAATTCAACAGTAAATCGATAATAACTAATTAACAATCTAGTTAGTCGATTAAGTGCCATACGTGATACACGCTTGGGCAATCATGTCTCGAAAAAGACACGACTGACAGGGCTGAAGACGAAGTGCTAGAAAAGAAACTATAAAAATCGAACTTGTGTATGTCGCTAATTCAACAGTAAAACGATAATAACTAATTAACAATCTAGTTAGTCGATTAAGTGCCATACGTGATACACGCTTGGGCAATCATGTCTCGAAAAAGACACGACTGACAGGGCTGAAGACGAGAAGTGCTAGAAAAGAAACTATAAAAATAGAACTTATGTATGTCGCTAATTCAACAGTAAATCGATAATAACTAATTAACAATCTAGTTAGTCGATTAAGTGCCATACGTGATACACGCTTGGGCAATCATGTCTCGAAAAAGACACGACTGACAGGGCTGAAGACGAATAGTGCTTGACAAGAAACTATAAAAATAGAACTTATGTATGTCGCTAATTCAACAGTAAAACGATAATAACTAATTAACAATCTAGTTAGTTGATTAAGTGCCATACGTGATACCGCTTGGGCAATCATGTCTCGAAAAAGACACGACTGACAGGGCTGTAGACGAGAAGTGCTTGACAAGAAACTATAAAAATAGAACTTATGTATGTCGCTAATTCAACAGTAAAACGATAATAACTAATTAACAATCTAGTTAGTCGATTAAGTGCCATACGTGATACACGCTTGGGCAATCATGTCTCGAAAAAGACACGACTGACAGGGCTGAAGACGAATAGTGCTTGACAAGAAACTATAAAAATAGAACTTATGTATGTCGCTAATTCAACAGTAAAACGATAATAACTAATTAACAATCTAGTTAGTTGATTAAGTGCCATACGTGATACACGCTTGGGCAATCATGTCTCGAAAAAGACACGACTGACAGGGCTGAAGACGAGAAGTGCTAGAAAAGAAACTATAAAAATAGAACTTATGTATGTCGCTAATTCAACAGTAAAACGATAATAACTAATTAACAATCTAGTTAGTCGATTAAGTGCCATACGTGATACACGCTTGGGCAATCATGTCTCGAAAAAGACACGACTGACAGGGCTGAAGACGAATAGTGCTTGACAAGAAACTATAAAAATAGAACTTATGTATGTCGCTAATTCAACAGTAAAACGATAATAACTAATTAACAATCTAGTTAGTTGATTAAGTGCCATACGTGATACACGCTTGGGCAATCATGTCTCGAAAAAGACACGACTGACAGGGCTGAAGACGAGAAGTGCTTGACAAGAAACTATAAAAATAGAACTTATGTATGTCGCTAATTCAACAGTAAAACGATAATAACTAATTAACAATCTAGTTAGTCGATTAAGTGCCATACGTGATACACGCTTGGGCAATCATGTCTCGAAAAAGACACGACTGACAGGGCTGAAGACGAATAGTGCTTGACAAGAAACTATAAAAATAGAACTTATGTATGTCGCTAATTCAACAGTAAAACGATAATAACTAATTAACAATCTAGTTAGTTGATTAAGTGCCATACGTGATACACGCTTGGGCAATCATGTCTCGAAAAAGACACGACTGACAGGGCTGAAGACGAGAAGTGCTAGAAAAGAAACTATAAAAATAGAACTTATGTATGTCGCTAATTCAACAGTAAAACGATAATAACTAATTAACAATCTAGTTAGTCGATTAAGTGCCATACGTGATACACGCTTGGGCAATCATGTCTCGAAAAAGACACGACTGACAGGGCTGAAGACGAGAAGTGCTAGAAAAGAAACTATAAAAATAGAACTTATGTATGTCGCTAATTTAACAGTAAATCGATAATAACTAATTAACAATCTAGTTAGTCGATTAAGTGCCATACGTGATACACGCTTGGGCAATCATGTCTCGAAAAAGACACGACTGACAGGGCTGAAGACGAATAGTGCTTGACAAGAAACTATAAAAATAGAACTTATGTATGTCGCTAATTCAACAGTAAAACGATAATAACTAATTAACAATCTAGTTAGTTGATTAAGTGCCATACGTGATACACGCTTGGGCAATCATGTCTCGAAAAAGACACGACTGACAGGGCTGAAGACGAGAAGTGCTTGACAAGAAACTATAAAAATAGAACTTATGTATGTCGCTAATTCAACAGTAAAACGATAATAACTAATTAACAATCTAGTTAGTCGATTAAGTGCCATACGTGATACACGCTTGGGCAATCATGTCTCGAAAAAGACACGACTGACAGGGCTGAAGACGAATAGTGCTTGACAAGAAACTATAAAAATAGAACTTATGTATGTCGCTAATTCAACAGTAAAACGATAATAACTAATTAACAATCTAGTTAGTTGATTAAGTGCCATACGTGATACACGCTTGGGCAATCATGTCTCGAAAAAGACACGACTGACAGGGCTGAAGACGAGAAGTGCTAGAAAAGAAACTATAAAAATAGAACATATGTATGTCGCTAATTCAACAGTAAAACGATAATAACTAATTAACAATCTAGTTAGTCGATTAAGTGCCATACGTGATACACGCTTGGGCAATCATGTCTCGAAAAAGACACGACTGACAGGGCTGAAGACGAATAGTGCTTGACAAGAAACTATAAAAATAGAACTTATGTATGTCGCTAATTCAACAGTAAAACGATAATAACTAATTAACAATCTAGTTAGTTGATTAAGTGCCATACGTGATACACGCTTGGGCAATCATGTCTCGAAAAAGACACGACTGACAGGGCTGAAGACGAGAAGTGCTTGACAAGAAACTATAAAAATAGAACTTATGTATGTCGCTAATTCAACAGTAAAACGATAATAACTAATTAACAATCTAGTTAGTCGATTAAGTGCCATACGTGATACACGCTTGGGCAATCATGTCTCGAAAAAGACACGACTGACAGGGCTGAAGACGAATAGTGCTTGACAAGAAACTATAAAAATAGAACTTATGTATGTCGCTAATTCAACAGTAAAACGATAATAACTAATTAACAATCTAGTTAGTTGATTAAGTGCCATACGTGATACACGCTTGGGCAATCATGTCTCGAAAAAGACACGACTGACAGGGCTGAAGACGAGAAGTGCTAGAAAAGAAACTATAAAAATAGAACTTATGTATGTCGCTAATTCAACAGTAAAACGATAATAACTAATTAACAATCTAGTTAGTCGATTAAGTGCCATACGTGATACACGCTTGGGCAATCATGTCTCGAAAAAGACACGACTGACAGGGCTGAAGACGAGAAGTGCTTGACAAGAAACTATAAAAATAGAACTTATGTATGTCGCTAATTCAACAGTAAAACGATAATAACTAATTAACAATCTAGTTAGTCGATTAAGTGCCATACGTGATACACGCTTGGGCAATCATGTCTCGAAATAGACACGACTGACAGGGCTGAAGACGAGAAGTGCTTGACAAGAAACTATAAAAATAGAACTTATGTATGTCGCTAATTCAACAGTAAAATGATAATAACTAATTAACAATCTAGTTAGTCGATTAAGTGCCATACGTGATACACGCTTGGGCAATCATGTCTCGAAAAAGACACGACTGACAGGGCTGAAGACGAGAAGTGCTTGACAAGAAACTATAAAAATAGAACTTATGTATGTCGCTAATTCAACAGTAAAACGATAATAACTAATTAACAATCTAGTTAGTCGATTAAGTGCCATACGTGATACACGCTTGGGCAATCATGTCTCGAAAAAGACATGACTGACGGGGCTGAAGACGAGAAGTGCTAGAAAAGAAACTATAAAAATAGAACTTATGTATGTCGCTAATTCAACAGTAAAACGATAATAACTAATTAACAATCTAGTTAGTTGATTAAGTGCCATACGTGATACACGCTTGGGCAATCATGTCTCGAAAAAGACACGACTGACAGGGCTGAAGACGAGAAGTGCTAGAAAAGAAACTATAAAAATAGAACTTATGTATGTCGCTAATTCAACAGTAAAACGATAATAACTAATTAACAATCTAGTTAGTTGATTAAGTGCCATACGTGATACACGCTTGGGCGATCATGTCTCAAAAAACATGACTGACAGGGCTGAAGACGAGAAGTGCTAGAAAAGAAACTATAAAAATAGAACTTATGTATGTCGCTAATTCAACAGTAAAACGATAATAACTAATTAACAATCTAGTTAGTTGATTAAGTGCCATACGTGATGCACGCTTGGGCGATCATGTCTCAAAAAACATGACTGACAGGGCTGAAGACGAGAATTTCTAGAAAAGAAACTTTAAAAATAGAACTTATGTATGTCGCTAATTCAACAGTAAAACGATAATAACTAATTAACAATCTAGTTAGTTGATTAAGTGCCATACGTGATACACACTTGGGCGATCATGTCTCAAAAAAACATGACTGACAGGGCTGAAGACGAGAATTTCTAGAAAAGAAACTTTAAAAATCGAACTTATGTATGTCGCTAATTCAACAGTAAAACGATAATAACTAATTAACAATCTAGTTAGTTGATTAAGTGCCATACGTGATACACACTTGGGCGATCATGTCTCGAAGGTGACATGACTGGCTTATCAGAAGATTTTCTCGCAGTAGATTACCACTACTTTCTATGGTTGCCAACAAAGATTATAGAAACAAATCTGTGTGTTATTTAAACCACAGCTGGAGGGAAGAGACGGATTAATACCGCTACCAAGGGTATTTGCATGTAAGTGAGTTCAACGAATTCGATCTCGGTTCTCCGATTTTTCTTTCTGAACCGATATCCACTGCACTACAATGCACATCTAAATCTTAATAATGCGCTTAAATCTCCCACACTTGCTTTCAATATTTACAGTGAATGCTAACTTCTCAAATGACTCTATTCTCATTATATGTCCCAGAAATTTAAACTATCTCTTTCTAATCCTACGCAAATATCTTTTTTTTTTTATATTGATTCCTTTTAAAACTTCCTCGTTACTTAAATGTTCACTCTATAGAATTTTCTGCATCCTTCTGTAGAACCACATTTCTGCTGCATTAATTCTTTATCACTAGAGAGCATTATAGGAAAAACCATATTACATAACAGCTCACTACACTTTTCATTTTTTCTAAACCATTTTCTTGTCTCTCAATGCGTTAAACTGTGATTTTTTTTATATATGTTCTAGGACGTTGGCAATCATGGCTATCCACAATTTCCAGGTTATAGCAGCTTTACATAATTTTTTAATCTCTCTTAAACCTGGCCAGGCTGTCTATTTACTCAACTTTACTAAGTAATATTATTTACATTGTTCAGACTCTTGTACTCATCATTTTTGCCACGTTTACGACGTTTCGGTCGTTTTATGCTCCGGTCTTCTTTAAGTGCTAGGAATTTCGAACCAAACCCTTTATTTCGATCACTGGGGTATATCATTCTCATTCCGTGTGCGATGCCGCTTCCGGTCGCCATGTAACTCAGCTCTCTAAGTTACTTGTTCACAACTTCTGTAGCCTGGTATTGAACTCACGACTTTTTGGGTCAAGTCACTAGAACTAAGTAAGTTATGTATTGTTTTCCTCTTTCTTTTTATTCTCTGAGTATCAAATTTTCTAAGCCCTGTTTCCTCATTATGTGCTCTTGGTTCTGTAGAACCACATTTCTATTGCATCAAGTTCCCTCTTCATCTTTGAATAAATTGTCTAGCATTCACTGCCATATAAAAGGATAGATATTACATAACAATAGATAACAATTAGCATACAGTATTCTTAAGGATTACCTTGCACTGGCCAGATAAACTTGGCTACAAAAAGCGAAAATCTACAAGCATATTTCTGTCTCATTACTTCAAATTTTCATATCATATTGTTTGTGCATGTTAAGGTGCCCTTCTACGAGGAATGGACTCTTATTTTTACTATATATAATTACCTGCATGACTTCCGGTAGGCAGTTCAGGACAGCTAGTTTTGCCTTGCGCTGTCGAACTCTCTGCCTTCGGGTGGAGAGTATTAACCCAGTCGAGGCTCCGCCGAAAATTAGTCTCGTCTGGGAAAAATCAGACATAAATTTTTACCCGGGTTATATGGCCCGAGTTACCCACATCAAAAAGGCATTGTGTCACATTTTGTCTTAAGTGGGAAGGCAATTAAATTCTGTTAAGGACGGCTAGTGCGAAGTTAAAGCCAGCTACTAGACAGGCAATAAGCAGCGTAACTGTACCGTCCGGACTTACTTATTTCTATTTACTTATTAATAACACTTACTTTGCATATATATTCTTGTTATACTAATACACTGTTTTGAACGTACTTCATGTGTTCCCTGTCTCTCTCTCTCTCTCTTGCTTTTTTCCGTCAACCCCACTCTCATTAGTATTCACTTCCTTCTCATGCTCTCTTCCTGACACTGCCTGTAACCTGTCACTCTTTCTCATAACATTCCTCCTATGTAACCCCTTGCACAACAGTGGCAGTAAAATACCTTGCTTGTGGCCACACGATTATATAACAAAAAGTTTAAAAAGCTTGTATGTTTAATGACTGTTACTGTCTGTCTGGCCTTCAATATGCCTTTTGAGTGTCAAATCTTTATTTCCTCTGTATATAGCCCCAAAATTTCACAATTTTATCTGAATTTAAATAATCTTTTCGTTTTTCTGTGTGTGTGTGTGTGTGTGTGTGTGTGTGTGTGTGTGTTATGTTTTCTGTATTTTTTTAAAACTTCCGCAATCGTATTTTCTTTAAAATTACAAAGGTTGGTCTAATGATAGAGGTACCGAGAGACAAAGGCTTTGGTGTTGATGAAGACATGAAAACTACTATAAGAAATTGGCTATATCAGCATCCAACTATGTTTTACTATGCTGGTATATATACACTCATTCGTAGATGCAACACGGCTATTGAAAAAGGGGGTTGACTATATTAAAAAGTAAGGATGTGAACCCGTGATATATAGCTGTATCTTGATGTACGATATGTTTAATTGTGTTTCTTATTTCTTTTTTTTTTTTTTAATCATATCACCCCCAAGCAAGGCGGTAACGCCACTGATGCGCAGGAGGCTAAGTAAGAGTGAAAAGATTGGAAAAGAGAAAGCCAGAAACCACATCCTAAACAGGGAACAAGGGATGAGCCTCTTCACCTGTTCAATAGACGTGGGTAGAGTGTGAACCGGGCGATAGTTTAGTCTATCTACTCCAATTGAGAGAAAAAAAGAAAAGAGTGAAAAGATTGAAAAAGAGAAATCCAGAAACCACATCCTAAACAGGGAACAAGGGATGAGCCTCTTCACCTGTTCAATAGACGTGGGTGGAGTGTAAACCGGGCGATAGTTTAGTCTATCTACTCCAATTAATATAATTATTATATAATAATACAAATGTCATTACTGTTTAACTCATTCTAGTATATATATATATATATATATATATATATATATATATATATGTTGCCGCAAGTCTCATTTTTATCTGTGAGGAAATTGTTCAGCAGTCACTATCACATATAATGATTTATATTATATAACATTCCAGTTCTCTTTTCTTTGTTTTTATTTAATTTTTCCTGTTTTTTTATACGCTGCTTAGTTTCAGAATGCTTTTTCTCTATTCTAACCCATATTTGAATTTCAGTCTGTCTTCTTATGTCATTTTTTCAAGACATTTAAATTTCTATGTTTGATTGATTTTAGATTTCGGTTTCGCTCCTCTCCTCTTGCTCAGTTCCTGTTGCTAAAAATTATAAATTCTCTTTTCTTACAAATTATTATTTTTTTTCTTTACGCTTTCTTTTGCTACCGTGTGTATGTGTAAAAGTTCCTTCATTTTCCTTCTATGGTTTTGACCGCCATTTGTTTTCCAATTTGATATTCAACTGCCTTGAGGAATTTTATTCCAATTTGCACGTAGTGGATGTAAACAATCATGGCACTTTACCGATTTCTTTTATTTTTTGGTTTCTGACTTGGCAAAAAAATTGTGACAGCTGCTTTCATCTTCAGGTGACTGGAATTTTGAACTAAACTCTTTATTTCGATCCCTGGGATAGATTCTTCTCGTTCTATGAGTCATATAACTTCCCGATATTTTAGTTATCGCCATTTAACATATGACTCATATTAACACACAAGTTTTTCCAAAAAGCTTGATGATATTCAAAACGTTCAAAAGATTCAGCAGACCTTTGACGATGATGTGAAAAAAAAAATGGATCAAGAAGTGGTGTAAACGTTTCAAACATGGCCGAACCTCAGTCGAAAGCGAAGCACACTCAGGCCATCCACTAACCAAAACGAGGTGCTGATTGAGAAGGTTTTCATTGTCAGATTCACGACATTTCGTGAATCTGAACATAAAGATGATAACAACTGTCCGAATAATGTAAATAATGTACATACCTCATCTCAGAAATATAAAAAAATTGAGTCAGCTAGTAGACTAGTTTCTCGATGTCTTCTTCATTGTTTGGAATTTAGGGTTGTATTTTTAGACTGGATGTTGTCCTGAGCTAAAGAATCAAGTTGATACTGCTATGTAACCTATAACTGATGAGGAAGTGATGGATCCATACCTTTCCTAAGCTAGTACGGAAAAAAACACAACAGACTAGTCTGGCATTTGAAACCGACACCACGATTAATATACCCATGTCGCTAGGCGTTGCTATAAAATAATATACAAACCTTCTCAATTATCACCTCGTTTCGGCTAATGGATGGCCTGAGTGTGCCTCGCTTTCCCCTGAGGCTCGGCCATGTTTAAAACGTTTAGGCCACTTCTTGATCCAAATTTATCTCTTCACATCATCGTCAAAGGTCTGGCGAATCTTTTGAATAGTTTGAATATACCCAAGCTTTTTAGCAAAACTTGATGCAGTACCTCTGCTCGATGAGGGCTCACCACACGCCTGCGTTCTCGGAGTACCAGCCGGTAACTGACGCAGCCTACCAGCGCAAAAAAGTATTTTCCAACGGTGCATTATTTTTGGCTGAAAGAAATAAATTCGGATACTTTTGAACACCCCTCTTATTTAATATAAAGGGAAGTATTTTTTATCATATAGAACAATGCTAAGTAAGTCCGCTTTTCTCAATTTCTACACATTTTATTCTAACTTTATGCCGGAGTGCTATACACGAGTAGATAAGTATCCACCATATAGTGAATATTTTCTCACATGGAATTTGCAATTGCTCCTTCTGTAAACAACACAATATCCACAAATGACTAGAGCAGCTTTATGACAATAATGTGCCTGCAAATTAAAATCTCAATGTCGTCACGAGTAACTGGAAAACATACGTTCAAATTAGTATATTCTTGGATATAACAAATCATTTTCATGTACCAGAGGTTGTTTAGCTAGTTTCGAAGACATGTGCAGCCCGGCCTTTAATCTGGTATCCTTCAGACCGGTTCACTGCTAGGCCACAGAAAATGCCGGGTGACAGCAATTTCACCTAAAACAATCGTATGTAATCATACCATCTCATTCCAAATATATTCTATATAAATATTGCGTTCTTGTCAAGCATACACTATTGTGCAAAAGTATTAATACAAGAACTATTTTATATTTTATGAGGCATCAAAATAAATTTTAAAATCACCTCTTTCCTAATACTTTTGCACACTATCGGTAGTGTGCAAAAGTATTAAATCAATTTGATTTTCCAAAAAACCTCACTGAAATTCAAATACAGGGTGAAAAGCCAAGTAAATTGCTAATAAATATTGATTATTTAAAACTATATGAAAAAGAAATGTATTAAAAACAAGTTGTATTTATTTTTGTCTATTTTCTTTTAAACAAGTTATTTTGAAACTACTCTATTGAACATATATGGGATATTTTGGATAAAAAAATGATAAATATAATATTACTTCGCAAGACAGGCTTTGAGAACAAATTCAAGCTGGTTGGCAGGAGATACCATAAGATACATTGAAGAAGATTGTGATGTCAATGCCTGACAGAATGAAGGCTGTGATCAAAGCAAAAGACTATTATACTAAATATTAAATTTATTTTATAACAAATATTTTTTGTTAAAGCATTTGTTGAGTAAATCAAATAAAATTAATTAAATTGTTTATTTTCTGTCAATATATCTCAGAAAAGATAAAAGAGTTCTTGTCCTAATACTTTTGCACAATACTATATATATATATATATATATGTGTGTGTAAACTTATCGTTGTACTCGTTTCGAAAAACCATCCGAGAACATACGCGGAAATAAAAAAAATGGTAATAAAAAAGAATGAGCTAAGCACTTAAACATCAGTCAAAGTACGCAGCCCAAAGAAAAAAACCCGAGACGAGTAACTTAAAACAAAAAGCGCTTAATACACAAGTAGAGCAAACTAAGTAAATAACTAACCTAGAGAGCCAACGAACCTACCAAGGTTTCACCAAATTAGATTTTCAGGGAAAGTTGGCTTTCCCTGAAGATCCAATTTGGTGAAACCTTGGTAGGTTCGTTGGCTCTCTAAGTTTTTTATTTACTATATATATATATATATATATATATATATATTGATATTGATATTCATGTGTTATCAAAGGCAAAACAAGGCCATATCACGTTAAAACACTGATTCTTGCTAAAGAGAAGTTAAGCAATGTCAAACCTGGGCAATACCTAGATAAGTGGTCGATTTGGAATGCCAGATGCTGTAAACTTGGACGTGTGATTAGTGTAAAGGATAACGGCTTGGGATTAAAACTCAGAGAGCTGAGTTCTAATTCCAGTCGGGTTCGTTATATTCATTTATGCACAAAAAGCCTTGGGAAAGGTGTGAATTCACGTCTTCTTCTCCCAGGTATGGATTAATTGATAAGACAGAAGCCAATAATATTTCAATCTTACTATCGAACAAATATTTTCTGGGTTTAAATAATCTGCAGAAGTAGGTAAATTGTGGAAACTGAATCAATGAAAAAGAGAACAAAGCTGAAAACAGGAATCAAAACAAAGTTGTTTTTTTTGTGATTGTGCTCATGCAAACAAAGGCTAGAAAAGAAACTAAAATCAAAAAGTATTAGGACCTTGAATAAGTTCTCACTGTTTTTCAACAGATGGTATTCCCATAGCTGCCTGCGTGTACATTCAGATAGTAATGCATCTACAAGAAAGTATTATAAGCAAGCCTGAAATTCAGTGCATTTCAGTTCGGCGAAGTGTAAACAACTTTGTTTTTCATAGTGTTAAACCAAAGAAATTCGCGTGGAATTTTACGGCACTACTTTATTCAAAAGAAATCTGCAGCTGAAGCACACAAAATTCTTGTTGAGACTTACGTCGACCATACTCTGTTGGGAACAACATGCAACGATTGACTTAGATGCTTCAAAAGTAATTATTTTCAGTTTTATGTTGAAGATAAAAAACGCTCTGTCGCACCAAAAAAGTTGGAGAATAAGAATTCGAGCCATTTCTTCAGGAAGACTCATGTCAAGCGCAAGCTGAACTTGCAGAATGAATACAATTTGATGAGCCAGCTGTTTCTAAACGTTTGAAGCATTAGGAATTATTTAAAGGCAATGACATTGGGTGTCGTACGAGTTGAAACCGAGAGACGTTGAACGGCGTCTTGTCACGTTTGAACAGCTGCTCAATAGCAGAAAAGGAAAGGGTTTTTTAATTGTATCTTACCGGCGATAAAAAGTAGATGCACTACCATAACCTTAAGCGTAGAAGATAGTAGGGTAAGGCTGGCTATGCATCAACATTGGCGGCAAAGCCGAATATCCATGGTTCGAAGCTTCTCCTCTGCATTTGGTAGGATCGGATGTATTTTATTATGAGCTACTCAAACCGACTAAAACCATCGCTATTGACTACAGTTGTTGTGTTTAAGAAGAACATTGAAGAAAAAACGGCTGCTATACGAACAGAGACAAAACAAAGTGATTTTGCAATATGATAACGCGAGGGGACATGCTGCAAAATGGGTGAAAATCTTCTTGGAAACGCATAAATATAAAGTCCAACCCAACCGCCGTATCCACTAGACACTGGGATGTCCAATTATTATTTGTTCCGATCAATGGCACATGGCCTGGCTGTGCAGCACTTTTATTATTATCATGATGTAAAAAAGAAAATGGTTGACTCATGATTGGCCTCAAAAAGCGTTTCATTTTTACTACGGAGAATTCAAATGCTGCCAGAAAAATGAGAACAGATGGCTAGCGATGGGCGACAGGTTTCTTACTAATTGTTGTAAATCAAACATTACTTTTCATGAAAAATTAGCGAGAACTTATTCAAGGTCTAAATAATTTACATATAGTATCCTGAATGAATAGATATACTGTTATGTGTAAGAAATGATAAGGCCCTACCACCAAAACACTTTGCTACTGTCGGCAGCCACGGAAAGTTATAAAGAACGTGTGGCGTTTTCATCGTACCTACTCAAAGAACCTATGATTTAGCAAGTAACGGATATTGGGGTTTACCAGGCGATATAGTTGCCCAAATGTTCGTTTCGATGTTATTATTGGTAACATTGTCTGAATATGACATAAATAAACATCGAAATATTGTCTAGGATTATACAAATAAACATCGAAATATAAAAATTACGTTTCACCTCTTTTGGAGGAGAGTTAATAAAACATTGGTTATTTGTAAGTATATTCAGCAGTTTAAGTGTCATATGTGATACACGCTTTGGCGATCATGTCTGTTTTGATCAATGACTGACTACGCAGAAGAATTTTCCTCAGTAGGTTGCTATTTCTTTCCACGCCGGACGGGTTGACAACCAAGGTTATAGAACCCAATGTGTTCTGCTATTCATCTTTTTTTATCCAGATTAGTAATTTAAATGGCGTACGTGATAAATGCTTGGACGAACATGTCTCTTTCGATCAGTGACTGACTAGGTAGAAGATTATCCCGCAATAGGTTGCCATTTCTTTCTGCAGTGGAATGGTTTTCAAACAAAGATATTGAACCCAATCTGTGCTGCTATTCAGTCATAGTTGGAGGGAGAAGAGATGGATTAATACCTTTCCTAAGGGCATTCGAACGTAAGTGAACGCAACGAATTCAACTGGAATTCGAACTGCGGCTCTACCAATTTCTCATTTCAGTTAGATCATCCATTGCATCACATCGCAAATGCCAAATATATTATGCACCACAAATACCAGGCAAACACTGTAAGATGGTATATTGGTTAGGTGCACAATATTTGTTGTTGATTTAACACGTGCAAATTCCCAAAATTGAGGAACAGTAAAATGAATGAAGAGGAGCAAACAAAAGATCGGGGTCCGAAGATAGCAGCTATATGAGATTCTATTTCAAGAATGCTAAAACAAGACGTTTTTTAGTACTTCAACTGCTTTACCGACAAGCTAATCTTTCTAGTGAAATTACAGCAGTTTCCAATAGATGACGCCAAAATTATCTCGAGAGAACGGCGGAGCAGACGACATTTCTAATTTGTTCTTTTTTTCGTTTATTTGTTTTTTTTTTTTTGTTTTTTTTTTGTTTTGTTTTTTCAAATATACCCTTTTTATTTTATTGGCAATCAGCCAATAGACATCTTTTGATTTTGGTTAGTGGCTTTTCTGGCATCGACAGTCAGTGCTGTATGTCGAAGGTCTGCAATGAAAATCACAAAAGATAATTCACTCAAGAAAATAGTCAATTTTTCTTCCTTATTCCCTTTCTTTTCTTAATATATTTTTTTAAAAATTTAGATAAAAGTATAAAATATGCCTTGTCATGAATAGAATGAGCGTTCTGGTGCAGTGGATATCGGCTCGGAACGGGTAAAAGGAGAGCCGAGTTCGAATTCAAATTGAATTCATGGCATTCACTTACCTGCAAATCTATAGGTAAAGGTCTCCGTCTCATCACTCTCCAGCAGTAGGTTAAATAGCAGGACTGATTGGGTTCTATAATCTTTGTTGTCATCCTCAGAAAGTAAAGATAACCTACTGCAGGAAAATTTTCTGCTCAGTCATGTCTCTTTAGAGATACGATCGCCCAAGCGTGATGGCACTTAACTGACATCATGAATAGATTAAAGCAAACACATGTTTCGTTCCAAAAATACAAGAATGACAAAATGTTATATAATATATAAAAGCTAACCGTTTCTGTGTCTTGCTAAATATTATAGACATACATGGATGGTTGCTCGAATCTGGGTGTGCCAGGAGGCTGTGCCTATTTTTATTGCAGGCGTCTACTCAGACACATCTGCGTTTTTTCAACACCCACATCGCCCACCTGCGTCATGCATGGCAAATATGCTGAGCAGACGTTAGATGTTCTGAAAGAGAGAGCATCATATGACATAATCCCTCTGAACTAGTGCAAAACCCTAAAATCCTCGGTCACAATGATCTGAGTCTTAGTGCTGACAGAACTATAGACAACTATTTCACATACACACACACACACATATATATATATGGTAAGAATGGTAGAATGGTAGGAATGTTATACATATATATATATATATATATCTTGGTAGGTTTGTTGGCTCACTAGGTTAATTTACTTATATATATATAAGTAAATTAACCTAGTGAGTCAACAATCCTACCAAGGTTTCACCTAAATGGATCTTCAGACGAGATAAAGGAAACTCAATAACCCACGTGACCAAAAAATGGAAGACACCAAACGCAAAAAGGCGGGGAACATTTATTCTTTGATGTGCTTAGCTCTTTCTTTTTTTACAACCATTTTTTCCTTCCGCGTATATACACGGAGGGCTTTTCGAAACGAGTATAGTGATAAGTTTGCATATATATATTAGGAATGGTAGACTTTGAAAAAACAGTAGTTACTCACGGATCTACGCATCGTTCATTGAGAAATTAATCTGAACATTTTCGGCTACTAGCGCGTGTTTACATTATATATAACACGATAAATTCCGCCTTCTTCTACCGAACGCCCATAGCTTAGAGCTATAATCGCCGACTGATGTCAATTCAGTCATGTCTCAATTCTGGCTAGAAGCACTCGGATGTCTAACCGTACTGATGCGCTGCGAAAGATATCTGTTTGCTGATGACTATATATATATATATATATATATATAGAAAGAGAGAGTTAGTTTTTTGGGAATAATTAAATTTGACCAGTAAACATAGGCATTAGAAAGTGTTCAATACATTAATATTGTAGAACTTTTGAATATTTTCTCTATATATTACCGCAACCTATGTTTCAAACTTTCGGTATCTTCAGGCGATTTAGAATAGCGGATTTTTCCATTTTTCGGGATTGGAATTTTCAAACAATTAAAAAAGTTTTCAAAATTAGGGAGTATTTAATGAAGGATCCTACAATATTTTCGTCCATCTTTGTATGATCCTAGTATTTCCGGTCTTTACTTTAGTAAGTTTTTTCGTTCTGGAAACAGCAAAATAGCTAAATTTTCTCCTAGCACAATCTACACACATATCCACCGTTTTATGGTTTGGCTATTTTAAATATACTCCAAGTTATATTAAGGTTTTTTCCATTTTCCATGTTTAATTTCCGCGTTAACCAGTTTGGTACAATTAATGAGTTTTTCCAGTTGATATATATATATATATATATATATATATATATATTATACAAGATTTTTTTATTATTATCCATTGTAATAATTAAAAATATTTTATAAATTATATTACGCTGTTAAATTAAATAAATAAATTTAACATTGAGTTCTGTTGACTTTGTCTCTATTGGAATTACCTGGGTTGCATAGCAAGCGTATTATGTTATATATATATATATATATATATATATATACTACCGGCAATAACTCTTAGGCCACCCCAGTTTTTAAAAAAATGATGTATTTCATACTATTTTTACTATTTATTGCCAAATGGATAATTCTAAAGGAAAATAGAATGGTTCTTTTGTTAGTAGTACTTTGCAAAATTTTACAAGTCAGCCAATAAGAAGGAGAGACTAGCATGGGAAGAGAGCACAAAAACTGAACAACAGAACATTTGATGCACATGTTATTGCGCAGTATTAACAAATGAACCATTCTATGTTTATTTATAATTATTCACTTTGGAATAAATACCAAAATTAGTATAAAATACATCATTTTTAAAAACTGGGGTGGCCTAATAATTATCGCTGGTAGATATATATATATATATATATATATATATATATATATATATATATGTATGTGTGTGTGTGTGTGTGTGTGTGTGTGTGTGTGTGTGTGTGTGTAATATTAACTATAGCAACAACAGTACCAATAGTAAGAGAACTAACTCTACCAAAACTAGTATTAATCAAGCTATAATTTAAATCCTCTTGTATAACCGAGAACAAACTCGGAGGGAAACAAAAGGGAAGCAAAAAAAGAAGCAAACGAAGTACATGAACAAAAAGTCAAGCATTCGTAAGAAAGACAAAAATCCCTAGACGAAAACCCTAACGCTAAAGCGCTCAAAACGAAAGTAGAGCAAACAAACAATTTCCCTGACGAGCCGTTAAGCGAAACCGTGGTCGGTTGTTGGCTCTTACTTGCTTGGTTTTCTTATATATATATATATATATATATATATATATATATATATATATATCGCATTCGAATTTTACTATAGTTGATCTGTCAGGAATGTGATTTCTTAAAGCTATCGGTTTGGAGGAGGAGATCTCAGTGTACAGTACATTTTGAAAGTATCTGAAAACCATACTACGGGTTGACCCAAATTTTGAAAGTTAAATTGGGTAGACGGGACCCTTCGAGAGCCATCGATGGTTGTGCTAAGATGGGTTTGAACGTACTGGCTTTGTTAAGACTGTTGGTCACACTAAATAACGCGCTCTCTCTCATAAACTGTAGCTATGTTATGCTCAGCATTTTTATTCTTCATATGCTGTGTCCCTTCAGAATGGAGGCGATCATGGACTTCCACTTGGCTCTGTCTCTTGTCGCTCTCAATATTTTTTCTCTCGGTATAACTTCCAAGTCCAGCTGCGCCAATCGTTTGCTCAGACCTAACAAGTACGTCTCGCGCTGCTTTCCTTCTATTTACGCGTCCTGTGAGTATTAAGTTCTCCAGACCTCCTTCATCATTAGGTGTCCAACGAACTTCATTTTTCTCTTCCTGATATTTATTATCAGTTTTCTTCTCGTTTGCCTCTTTTCCAACACCTCATCATTGCACACGTGCTCCGTCCATGGTATCCTCAACATCCTTCTGTAGAACCACATTTCTGCTGCCTCCAGCCCCTCCTTCATCTTTGATGAGATCGTCCAGCATTCACTTCAATACAGAAGGACAGATATCACATAGTAATCCAGCACTCTTTTCTTTGCTTCTAATGAAATTTTCCTGCCTTTCAGTACTCCGGTTAGCTTCTGAAATGCGTCTTTGGCCATGCAAATGCGTCTTTTGACCTCCATGTCGCACTTTCCTTCCTCTGTCAAAACACTTCCCAGGTATTTGAATTGTTTTATATATTTTAGTTCAGATTCTCCGACTTGCAGTAGGCATAATGGGCTTCTCTTTTTGCTGATGACCATTTTTCTTGAGGTTTATGCTCAGTTCTTTCTTTTCACTTTCTTTTGCTAACTTTTGTATAAGGTTCTACATTTTCCTCTTCGTGTCTGCTATCAGCACCGTGTCATCCGCGCATCTGATATTGTTGAAATTGTGGCCGCCAATGTCGAATCCTGGCAAGGCTTTTATTCGCTGTATAGGTTGAAAAGTTCCGGTGAGAAAACACAACCTTGTCTTACGCCCCTTTCTATTTTTGCATAGCTGCTGAGTTCACCTCCTATCCGTACAGAAGCGGTTTGCTGCCAATAGATTCTTGATTATCCTAACCCTTTTTCCAAAAATGTCAAGGTTGTCGAGCATCTCTATCAAGTCCTTGTGTCGTACTTTGTCGAACGCCTTTGCGTAGTCTATAAATCACAGCAGCAGAGTTGCTGTATAAACCACAGGTGGGCTCTGGAGGTGTTAAACTAACACAAATATAACTGATCAGGGATTAACTAGCTGATCTAGTAGACGGGCGTCCTTGGATATGTGGAAGAGTGTTCAGTATCAGATGTAGTGCCCTTATAGGTATAGACGGTGTGGACATAGGTATCAACGATACATAATGACTGTCAATTTCACGATTAACAACTCAGACTAAACAAGGTGCGATGAGTAATTGTCGCCATTTTATACTTTTTTAATTTCACACATGGAGGTTTTTTTTTTTTTTTACTTTGTCAACTGACCCTACGAATGCTTGACTTTTTGTTCAGGTATTTCGTTTGTTTCTTTTTTTTTCTTCCCCTTCTTTTCCCTCCGAGTTAGTTCCCGGTGGGTTTCAAGACGATCACATTAGTTTAATTATTGCTAGTTTTGACAGAATTAGTTCTGTTGTTATTGGTATTATTACTATAATTAATATTAATATATATATATATATATATATATATATATATATATATATATATATATATATATATATATCAGCATGCAGTGTGGGTATAGTGGGATCGAAAGGAGTATCCTGTACATACAGTGGTAGGATAACTCTCTAAGAGAGCTCTAAACATATATGCATATAAATGCATATAGAGCAAATATAAGAAAAATTAAATAATAATAATACCATAGTGTCGGTCAATTTTCCGGAAAATTTACCTACACTATGGTATTATTATTTTTATTGTAGTGTTAACCGAATAATTAGTATAATTTTGATTATATAGTTGGTGTGGTGGTAATTGTGATTAAAAGAATTGATTAACTATTATATCTTAATTGTTTAATATTCTTATGTTTTTAAAAAATCCCAATTTCTTATCCTTTCACTAGTAATATGTTAATTTATTTTTAAACTTAATAATTAAGTTTAAACAACTTAATTTAAATAGAATAATTAGATTTACTTTTAAATTTAAAAAAAAATTAAATTTAAAAAAATTTAAATTTTTTTAAATTTTATATTGTATTATATTTGTTTTGTTGATTGTATAATTAGTATAATTTTCTTTATATAGTAGTTTGAGTATTTTGTGATTACAACAGATTAAGTAACTATTATCTCTTAAATATATTTTTAATTTTTAGACTCCAGTTTCTTTTACCGTTAACTCATATTGTATATTGATTTTTTATTTTATTTTTTATTTTCTCATTTTCTCCTATCATCCTTTCTTTCGATTTTAAATTTTAAATTTTATTAAATTTATTCCTATTTCAAATTTATTCTATCATCTTTTATTATTTATTCCTATTTTAAATTTATATTTTTTATTATTTATTTTTTATTATTTATTCCTATTTTAAATTTATATTTTTTATTATTTATTTTTTATTATTTATTCCTATTTAAAATTTATATTTTTATTATATATTTTTTATTATTTATTCCTATTTTAAATTTGTATTTTTTATTATTTATTTTTTATTATTTATTCCTATTTTAAATTTATATTTTTTATTATTTATTTTTTATTATTTATTCCGATTTTAAATTTATATTTTTTATTATATATTTTTTATTATTTATTCCTATTTTAAATTTATATTTTTTATTATATATTTTTTATTATTTATTTCTTTTTTAAATTTATATTTTTATTATTTATTTTTTATTATTTATTCCTATTTTAAATTTATATTTTTTATTATTTATTTTTTATTATTTATTCCTATTTTAAATTTATATTTTTTATTATATATTTTTTATTATTTATTCCTATTTTAAATTTATATTTTTTATTATATATTTTTTATTATTTATTCCTATTTTAAATTTATATTTTTTATTATTTATTTTTTATTATTTATTCCTATTTTAAATTTATATTTTTTATTATATATTTTTTATTATTTATTCCTATTTTAAATTTATATTTTTATTATTTATTTTTTATTTTTTATATATTCCTATTTTAAATTTATATTTTTTATTATATATTTTTTATTATTTATTCCTATTTTAAATTTATATTTTTTATTATATTTTTTATTTTTTATTATTTATTCCTTTATTTTAAATTTATTTTTTTTAATATTTATTTTTTATTATTTATTCCTATTTTAAATTTATATTTTTTATTATTTATTTTTTATTTTTTATTTATTACTTTATTTTAAATTTATTTATTTTTATTTTTTATATATTTTTTATTATTTATTTCTATTTTAAATTGATATTTTTATTATTTATTTTTTATTATTTATTCCTATTTTAAATTTATATTTTTTATTATATATTTTTTATTAGTTATTCCTATTTTAAATTTCTATTTTTTATTATTTAGTTTTTATTATTTATTCCTATTTTAAATTTATATTTTTTATTATATATTTTTTATTATTTATTCCTATTTTAAATTTATATTTTTTATTATTTATTTTTATTATTTATTCCTATTTTAAATTTATATTTTTTATTATTTATTTTTTATTATATATTCCTATTTTAAATTTATATTTTTTATTATATATTTTTTATTATTTATTCCTATTTTAAATTTATATTTTTTATTATTTATTTTTTATTATATATTCCTATTTTAAATTTATATTTTTTATTATTTATTTTTTATTATTTATTCCTATTTTAAATTTATATCTTTTATTATATATTTTTTATTATTTATTCCTATTTTAAATTTATATTTTTATTATATATTTTTTATTATTTATTCCTATTTTAAATTTATATTTTTATTATGTATTTTTTATTATTTATTCCTATTTTATATTAATATTTTTTATTATTTATTTTTTATTATTTATTCCTATTTTAAATTTATATTTTTTATTATATATTTTTTATTATTTATTCCTATTTTAAATTTATATTTTTTTTATTTATTTTTTATTATTTATTCCTATTTTAAATTTATATTTTTTATTATCTATTTTTTATTATTTATTCCTATTTTAAATTTATATTTTTTATTATATATTTTTTATTATTTATTCCTATTTTAAATTTATATTTTTTATTATATATTTTTTATTATTTATTTCTATTTTAAATTTATATTTTTTATTATATATTTTTTATTATTTATTCCTATTTTAAATTTATATTCTTATTATTTATTTTTATTATTTATTCCTATTTTAAATTTATATTTTTTATTATTTATTTTTTATTATTTATTCCTATTTTAAATTTATATTTTTTATTATATATTTTTTATTATTTATTCCTATTTTAAATTTATATTTTTATTATTTATTTTTTATTATTTATTCCTATTTTAAATTTATATTTTTTATTATTTATTTTTTATTATTTATTCCTATTTTAAATTTTATTTTTTATTATATATTTTTTATTATTTATTCCTATTTTAAATTTATATTTTTATTATTTATTTTTTATTATTTATTCCTATTTTAAATTTATATTTTTTATTATATATTTTTTATTATTTATTCCTATTTTACATTTATATTTTTTATTATATATTTTTTATTATTTATTCCTATTTTAAATTTATATTTTTTAGTATATATTTTTTATTATTTATTTCTTTTTTAAATTTATATTTTTATTATTTATTTTTTATTATTTATTCCTATTTTAAATTTATATTTTTTATTATTTATTTTTTATTATTTATTCCTATTTTAAATTTATATTTTTTATTATTTATTTTTTATTATTTATTCCTATTTTATTCTATCGTTTCTATTTTAAATTTATTCCTCTGTTCCTTTTTTCTTTTTCTTCTTCCCTTTTCGTTTACGCTTCAAGATGCTTACCCTTTCTTTTTAATGCTCTCTCTCTCTCTCTCTCTCTCTCTCTCTCTCTCTCTCTCTCTCTCTCTCTCTCTGTCACGACATTATAACAGTCTTATAATCGCACAATCATTCGCCACTATAGAAATATTTTGAAAACTACACTGGATGGCAAAGTGTATGGCTTTTGATCTCTCATCTTATCTAGATTTAAAAGTTTATTGATGGGAAACTGTGTTGTCATATTTAATTCCTCGAACAACCTCATTCCATCATCACTGAGCGGAATTTAAATTTTCACTGAATGCATTGAATGGGCGTTCTCTAAGAAAAGCCTTGAATGACTATTAGATTTGTGTTCAATACCTGGCTGCAGCAGGAGTGAATAAATAACTTAGAGAGATGCGTTCAGGGCAGATAACTACATGACACCCGGAAGTATACCACTGGTCATAATTATTAGGCAACCCCAGTGTTTTAAAAAGGTGATATATTTCATACTATTTTTATTATTTGTTGCCCGGCATGATGTGGCTTCCCTGTGTCTCTTCTACAAGTACTTTCATGTCTTCTGCTCCGATGAACTTAGATCACTGGTGCCGCCTAAGCACGAATTTACACGAGGTACTAGACTAGCAACTTTTACAGTTAAACAGATAAGATGTAACCATAAATTCTACCCCAACAGCTTCTTTTCTCGCGCTTCCCGCCTGTGGAACTCCCTTCCACAAGTCTGCTTTCCCGACAGCTATAATCTCCAGATGTTTAAATGTAGGGTCAATAGACACCTATCACACTAACTCCCAATTATTCTCAGAACACTCTCATCTACCCAACCCTCATTCTCGGTATCCCTACCCACCTATCACCCACCCTCTGACATTTCCTATATTTAATCATCCTTTCTCCACTCTATATAGCCCCCTGCACAGTAGTGGCAGTGACATGCCTTGCTCGGGGTGAAACGCTTATTAAAAAAAAAAAAAAGTGAATAACTAAATGAAAATAGAATGGTTCTTTTGTTATTACACAATAACATGTGCATCAAATAAATATTTTATAATTAACAATATTGCAGTTTCATCAATGAAAGAATGATGAAACTTTAGGGTGATTCGGACGAGTACATCCTTGCTTCTATACATTGTAAAAGTTTGCAAAGTAATCTAAATTTATTTATAAATGGAACTTTCTGTGTGTGTGTGTGTGTGTGTGTGTGTGTCTGTCTGTCTGTCTGTCTGTATCCGTTAACTATAAACTCCGAAACAGCTGAACTGATTTTCTTGAAAATTTACACAGTTGTACTATAAGCGTCTGTGAGTGTTCTTAGCTAGGTTTTGTGTCGAGGTACCCCCGACAAATATCGAAAATTGATAATCGAAAAAATCGGGTTATAGAAGGAGTGGTCCGACTTTATTCAAACTTGATACACTCATAAACAAAAACATAAGAAACGATATTCAGAAATTTCAAGGTTGCAGTTCTTACAATAGTGCAGAAAATCGATAAAATATATACATATAAGGCAAGATGTTTGTGTGTGAGTCTGTTTATCTGCCTATTTGTCTGTATTTTTTCAGCCCTTTCATTTTAGTTTTTGCTTCGGTTTTGGCCCTAAGTAGGTACAATTGTAGTTCTTAGTCTCAGTCAAAATACTATTTACTCAGAGGACTTATTTAGCCTTCAAAATTACGACGAAAAAAACTTATTTGATATCGATACCAGGAAATCAAAATTTGACTGACATCCATTCATTTTTCTTTCAGTCTACGGTTTCGCTTTAACTGGAAACAACTATTGCTTTTTAGTCTTTCGTGCCAACGTCCGAAGAGTCTGAGCTCCAGGACCATAGATTAGTTTTAAAGCTTTCAATACACCCGAGCAACGCCGGGCTATACTGCTAGTAATAACAAAAGAAGCATTCTATTTTCATTTAGAATTATCCACTTGATAATGAATAGTAAAAATAATATGAAATACATCATTTCTTTCAAAAACCTTGAGGGGCGGCTAATAATTATGGCCGATAGTGTAGCACGACACATGGAGCGAGAATGATATACCCAAGTGACCGAAATAAAGGGTTCGGTTCAAAATTCTAAGCACCTAAAGAAGTTTAGAGCGCACAAAGACCGAAACGTTTTGAATGTGGAAATAAAGATGAGGGCAGCAGTCCGAACAATATGAATAATGTCCTTATGCTATTGCCTACTTTTACATGAGCCAGATCAGGCATAATATTGTGTACTGCTGCCATATATGGGCAGGAGCTGCCAAGTTTTCTCTTCAGTCAAGGCATTCCAAAAACATATTCGCGTCTTTGTAGGTGATGAATAATTTTCTAAACGACAGTGCCCTTCCCACTGAAACATATAAACACCTCGCTACTATATCACGATTTCCAGACGAGCTACAATCTTGAGTTCCACCAGTTTTAATCTTCGCATCTAAGACCCACCATGTCACGTACATTGTAACGAATTACATTCATTCCCTTCATATTCCATTGGAGAGATGTAAATCCTACTCGTGCAGTTTTATTCGACGAATCACATCTTTGGGAACCGACTCTCAAAAGCACGCTTCGCTGATCACTAAAATTTTAACATATACAAGTTTAGGGTTTACAGTTATTTTACCCACATATTCGCCTAGACTTTGCCCTTAGTCTGTAAACTTCAACCTCAAGTGGCTCTTGATTGAGCCTTGTACAGAGTGAATATTAATGTAAAAAGAGAATATCACAATAAAGTAAATCTACTATTAACATTTCAAGTAAACTCTGTTCGGTTAGAATTAACAATCTATGTAGCGATCTATTCCGGCTATTACTTCCTGAGCGATAGTTACGGGTGAGTATTTTTCTCACTCAACAATAACAATTTATTTCTTAGTATCTAATTATCTGTCTATATCTTTGAGTAGATAGATAGATAGATAGATAGATAGATAGATAGATAGATAGATAGATAGATAGATAGATAGATCTGAATATAATGAGATCAATAGAGGGATCGATCGATTGATAATATTTAAAGCTAAAAGATATGGATAGATTATAATCATGCTGCAATAGATAGATAGATAGATAGATAGATAGATAGATAGATAGATAGATAGATAGATAGATAGATCTGAATATAATGAGATCAATAGAGGGATCGATCGATTGATAATATTTAAAGCTAAAAGATATGGATAGATTATAATCATGCTGCAATAGATAGATAGATAGATAGATAGATAGATAGATAGATATGAACATATTGAGATCAAGAAATAGATCGATCGATTGATTATTCTAAAAGCTAAAAGATATAGATAGATTATGATCATGTTGTGATAGATAGATAGATAGATAGATAGATAGATAGATAGATAGATAGATAGATGAAGGGTATGAGAGTGAAAAGTCACATGAAGAGGAAGTTGTAAGGACACTAGAACAACTGAATACAAAAACTATAAAAATGGGATGAGAAGATACCATTATTTACACTAGTTATTACCATGCGAAACAATAGCCTAATACATTAAAGCGTTAATTTGGTGACATTGTAATTGTGAGTTCAATCACTGACCTAGGCAGTACTTGAATTTAGTGTAACCAGGACGACCAATAACTGAGTAGTACTAAAAATAAGAACTAAAGAAGATATGCTAAGACATTAGCAGCAGGATGAGAACTGTCTATTTGCGCAAATTAAATAAACTGTTAAGTTCACTTCAGAATTCTCTATAGGTTATCCAGATCGATTACGACCAGAGAACGCAATATGAGGAAAATAGTCCGAATATAAATAATGCAAAAACGTTTTCTTATATATCCGGGCGTTGCCTTTTCTGTCATAAGATTTCTACCAATGGATTATCAGCTCTTTTCATTAACATTCATTTTAACACTTAAGCATACGGCTGTATCACGCTGAAGGACCAGTTTCCGTACGATCACTGAAGTTAAGCAATGTTGCGTCTGGTGAGTATCTAGATGGGTAACCACTTTTAAATTGTAGGTTCAATAAACTTGGCCGTACGTGTGGTATAATGAATAATTGCTCGGAGTTGTTGATCCGAATGTGGAATTCTAATTGTCACTGGTTTGGTTATATTCACTTACGAATCGAATACTCTTGGGAAAGTTATGAATCCACCTCTTCTCTCACAGCTATTCGTTAATTAGTAAAACTTATATCACTAAAGCATTATTCCCCAAAAATCAATCTTAAAACAAAAACTATCTTCTGGCTTTTAATAACCTGCAAAATGTTAAAACTTAGAAAACAAATAACTCTATCAATCAAATACTGATTATCTACACAGGAATGTATTTAAATTCATTTACAGTCTCTGGTATATCTAAATCTAAACTTATTTATAAATGGAACTCTGTGTGTGTGTGTGTGTGTGTGTGTGTGTGTGTGTGTGTGTGTGTCAGTTACCTATAGACTCCGAAACGGCTAAACCGATTTTCTTGAAAATTTACACAGGTATACTATAAGCGTCTGCGAGTGTTCTTAGCTAGGTTTTGTGTCGAGGTACCTCCGACAAATATCGATAATCGAAAAAATCGGGTTATAGAAGGAGTGGCTCGATTTTAATCAAATTTGATACACTCATAGTCAAAGACATAAGAAACGATATTCAGAAGTTTCAAGGTTGCAGTTCTTACAATAGTGCAGAAAATCAATAATATATATAAAAGGCAAGATGTTTGTGTGTGAGTCTGTTTATCTGCCTGTATGTCTGTATTTTTTCAGCCCTTTTATTTTAGTTTTTGCTTCGGGTTTGGCTCTAAGTAGATATAATTGTAGCTCTTAATCTCAGCCATGATACCATTTACTCAGAGGACTTATTTAGCCTTCAATATTCAGTTTACGACGAAAAAAACTTATTTGATATCGATACCAGAAAATCAAAATTTGACTTACAGCCATTCATTTTTCTTTCAGTCTACGTTTTCGCTTTAACTGGAAACAACTATTGCCAACGTCCAAAGAATCTGGGCTCCAGGACCGTGGATTAGTTTTAAATCTTTCATTGCACCCGAGCAACGCCGGGCAATACTGCTAGTATATATATATATATATAGTGATGATCCACGTATACTGTCTTAATATGTATAGCAAAAACTACTAAAAATTTGTAAGTTTAAAAATGTATTTTTTGACAGCATTTATTTATTTCTATTATTATATTTGATATTTCAGACCGTCCTCGGCCTTTCATCAGAAACAAATGATTTTAAAATTTAAATTAGAAACGTTTTTGCGAGAGCGTTCATCCGAGAAATTGTTTACATCACGTGACGCAGAAAGCGACAGATTGTTTTAAATATTTGTAAACGTAAACCTATCTTTAATAATACTTATAAATTTTGTTTTAGAGAAAATCTTTTTTAATTGTATCTAAAAAATGATTAAACATTTTTTAGATACAATTAAAAATGTTTAAACATTTTTTGATATAATATCAAATATAATAATAGAAATAAATAAATACTGTCAAAAATACATTTTTAAACTTACAACTTTTTAGTAGTTTATATATATATATATATATATATATATATATATATATTAGGTGCGATTGTTAAATTGTCGCAATTATTTTATTATTTCAAATATTCTTTAGGCTGAGTCTGAGCTGTAGGACCATGGATTAGTTTTAAAGCTTTCGTTACACCCGAGCAACGCCGGGCTATACTCCTAGTAAATGAAAAATTAACGTGGGTACAAGGTGCGTGGTCAGTTTGTATATTGATTGAAATATAGAATTGTTCCCCCCATTTTGTATCCATATTATTACTTAAGTGTGCATTAAATTCTGATTGCGTATGAACTCACCTCTTCTCTCCCAAGCTATCGGTTAATTATTAAGACTTTAAATAACTGTCAAAAGGTTGATAAGCCGTAGAAAACTAATCAATTAACCTTATTTTTTTTTTATAAGCGTTTCACCCCGAGCAAGGCATTTCACTGCCACTACTGCGCAGGGGGATACATAGAGTGGAGAAAGGATGGTTAAATATAGGAAATGTCAGAGGGTGGGTGATAGGCGGGTAAGGATACCGAGAATGGTTAAATATAGGAAATGTCAGAGGGTGGGTGATAGGCGGGTAAGGATACCGAGAATGAGGGTTGGGGAATAGCTCTTGGACATCATATTGAACTTTGCTGATTCTCAACACATATCTGAAATTAATTACATAAAGACAAATGATATTTCCAAATTAATACTAGCTGATATCCCTGAACACTGTATCTCTGTCGGCAATCTCTTCTATATATAACCATGTAAAGCATTCGGTATTCGTTGACCATTGTAATGGGCTGTATATCTCTGTTATTATTTATCACCACTGAAACGCCTTAGGAAATACCTGCAGTAATTCTTAGACAACTGGCATGCATTATCTTCATATTACTTTTATACCCGGAAGAATTCTTATTGTAATTAATAAGTCATGCCAAACTCTTATTGTTGACTAATCTAACGCCTTCAAGAATCTGAGCTGTAATCGATGACCAGTTAACGACTACAGTGGTTCCTTGATCGTACAAAAGCTGATGTCATTTCTAGTCATTATAAGGACTCCTATAAATCCTTTCCATAACTTAACACATTAACGTTTGCTTTAATTCACTGTAAGCTGTCTGTAATCCTTAATCTAAGTTTCCTAAACTGGTTCTTCACGGCCAACGGTGGGTGATTTCAACTGTTAGTTAGGCGATGAGCAACTAGACATAAAATATTAGGCGAATGAAAATTTCAGTGAGTAATACAGGATTTTGACTATTGAAAAGGTATTTCAATATATGATACCTGAAGAAAGAAGACATGCAAAGAACATATATAAAAAATGGATCACCCTGTGAATAATGCGATCACATTTCTAGATAAGATATAAATTTTGGCATTTTCTATAATTTTGAGAAGAGCCACCAGCAGATATGAAAAAACCAAAAACAAAAGAAATATTCGCTGATTTTTCTATCCGTTGTTAACAGTATATATTCTTTTTAATTAATTAATTATTAACAAAATTTATTTAATTTTTTTTCAACATTTGTAACATTAACCCTAACTATAAAACTATCCTTCTTGACCATAAAACTAAATTATATATATATATATATATATATATATATATATATAAAATAAAACTAAAATTTATATATATATATATATATATAAAACAAAAAATATAAAAATATATATATATAAAACAAAAATTTATATATATATATTTATATATATATATATATATATAAAATAAAACAAACATTTCGATATTTAAATCCGTTGGATAGCCATTTCTACGAGGAAATCTTCGCTTCTTCAGCAACGGCGAAACCAAAATTTTATTTACTCAAATTCACATGTGTTAAAAGATTTTATACCGGTAGAAAAGATTTTAACACATTTGAAATTGAGTAAATAAAATGTTGGTTTCGCCCTTACTGAAGAACCGAGGATTTCCTCAGAGAAATGACTATCCAACGAATTTAAATTTCGAAATTTTTGCTTTATTTTTTATATTTGGCTCTGTAAATAGAATCTAATAGTTGCATCGAGCCGTCCACCTTGATCAATTTTAATATTCATGAAATTAATATTAATAGGATCGGGTTTTGGGGATTTACCTATCTGATCTTCCTTTTAGATTTAAAATATATTTATATATAGTGCCAATAAAATCACTATAGATTTATTTACAATAACAATTAAGCCAAAAAGCAATTAATTAAGAGTAAAGAAATTTATCATTAAAATGGTTCTGGTTAATTTTGGTTAATAACAACAAAATGTTATGGTAAACAATAGTAGATTAATTGCTTGAAGCTATCGAAATTTCTCGATTTCTTTGCAAAAACAGAATCTTTGACTGTAGAGTCATTTTATTGCCAACCGGTATATCGTTTCTCGTCAGTTAAGAGCTACACGCTTGGGCGATCATGTCACTTTCAATCCATGATTGACTAGGCAGAAGATTTTCCCACAATAGATTACCATTTTTCTCTGCAATAGATTGGTTGCCAACCAAGGCTACAGAATCTAATCTGCTCTGCTATTTAATCTATAGCTAGGGGGAGAAGAGATGGATTCATGATTTTATCAAGTGTATTTGCGCGTAATTCACCTGGAATTCAAACTCGACGAATTCACCTGGAATTCAAACTTAACTTCTAACTCCTAAACGATACCCATTGCACCCAACGAACACTAAACTACGCACATCTATAATGGCGTGTAGACAAGAGATTAGAACGTTCGCTTTCTGACAATGAAGCTCGTGTTCGAATCTCATCATGGTCGATTTGTCAGAAAAATTATTTCTTGATGTTATCGGTCTGAAGAATGCAATCTCAGCGTGCGGTGCCTTTGGAAAACCATGCCACGAGTTGACCAAAGCCTTGTGGGTGTAATCTGGTAGACGAAACCATTTGGGAGCCGTCGGGGGCTTGGAAGAAGTCTTGAAGCAATGTTCCTTGAGATCGTATTTCGTATATATAAAAAAACACCCGGATATAGAGCCAGTAATCCACGTCTGTATCAGCGATCGAAAGATGTGCATTACGTCCACAAACAGTACCAGCGTCTGAGTACAGTCATTCTTGACTGTAATATGTGGAGTGGGATTGTCAGTTGATTTCCAACTAATGAAATCCATTGTCGAAGGATAATGACGATATAGTTTTAAGGCAGAGAGTCCGACAAAGCAAGTGTTCGGCTGATGCATGAACGTCGAACGATATTTATTTACCTCTCCACCGAGGCGGAAAGTGGCACAAGGCCTCTTTAATGTGAGTTATCCGGACCCTAAAGCCCGGGAAAAAATTTATTGTCTAATATTCCCCAGACGAGATACTACTTCTCGGCGGAATCTCGACTGGGTAACTCCCCGCCCGAAGGCAGAGAGTCCGACACGGCTAGTGTCCGTGCTGATACACAATGCCAAACACAGTCAGACTGCTGTCTGAGTGCATTATATATTAATATTCATGGTCACATGATCCTAGTAGCATAACCCATTCAAGAGATACATTTCTTGTCTGGAGATCCACGTTCGACCACACTTGTCGGATTCAACACTTTCTTTCTATATAAAAATAATTTTTTTTTCTGGTTGCTTCTTTTATGATGGTGGCGTTGATGATTACATTTACCACTAACGTGAAGGTTCAGGATTAGAAGCTTTCAGCTTCAGTAAAACTATTCCCTATCGCTGTTTGGCTTTGCTAGGTGATTGAAGTAGAAAAAAGTGCCGGTGGCATGAATTTTTTAAAATTGAACTCGCCAGGAATGATCGACGCAATTGATTTCATGACCTTTTTATGCGGTGCATATGGAATTATAAATGCAGAATCCAATTATGAAACTGCAACGAACTGTCGCTGATTATTTTAATTTAAGAGTGCCGACTACTCTTGCGTACCCTTCATAAGTCGTCCTCTTTTTCCGCTGGTTCAACAGTTGAGATGTGTTTGTAACCATTATCTACTTGTTCCGCCGATGGAATCTTTCTCGTGCTTAGTCCCTACATATCGCACGGCTTTATGAGTGGTAAAGAAATATCGCAACATCTCACAACTGATGAATCTATATCATAACAATCTATGACTGATAAATCTATATCATAACAATCTATGACTGATAAATCTATATCACAACAATCTATGACTGATGAATCTATATCACAACAATCTATGACTGATGAATCTATATCACAACAATCTATGACTCATAAATCTATATCACAACAATCTATGACTCATAAATCTATATCACAACAATCTATGACTGATAAATCTATATCACAACAATCTATGACTCATAAATCTATATCACAACAATCTATGACTGATGAATCTATATCACAACAATCTATGACTGATAAATCTATATCACAACAATCTATGACTCATAAATCTATATCACAACAATCTATGACTCATAAATCTATATCACAACAATCTATGACTCATAAATCTATGTCACAACAATCTATGACTGACAAATCTATATCACAACAATCTATGACTGATAAATCTATATCACAACAATCTATGACTGATAAATCTATATCACAACAATCTATGACTGATGAATCTATATCACAACAATCTATGACTGACAAATCTATATCACAACAATCTATGACTGATAAATCTATGTCACAACAATCTATGACTGATAAATCTATGTCTATCACAAACCGTTACGACTGACAAATCTGTCACAACAATGTACAACTAAAAAACCTTTCGCGTCTTTTTGTCGCGTGTCATAGTAAATTATATGGTATTAAATTCAGTACGAATATGAATGCAATTATTTTTATCATCAGCCTGCCAGAGGCGACGCTTCATGATGTAGCAAGTTTTCGTGGTATAATAAATTGGTTTCGAATGTGTACCGTTATTTATGATTGTATCCGGAAAAAATGCTATTTGTAACATTTTATTACACTTGTAAAATCCAACTTAAAAGTTTGCAAGGTAATTGATGTATATTTTTGGGGGCGACTTCAAATTGATTCAGTCAGTTAAGTGCCATACGTGAAACACGCTTGGGCGATCATGTCTCAAAAGAGACATGACTGACTGGGCAGAAGATTATTCCGCAGTAGGTTGCCATTACTTTCTGCGGTAGATTAGTTGCCAGCCAAGGCTATAAAACCCAATCTGTCCTGTTATTTAACCCATAACTGGAGGGAAGAGACGGATTAATACCTTTCCCAATGAATTCAACTGGAATTTGAACTCGGCTCCCCGATTTCTCGTTCCGAGCCGATGTCCACTGCACCACAACGCACATCCTCGTGCACATCACATCAAGGTTATTACTTCCCTTTAAAAGGATATTCGTTAGGATGCAGTGGTTATCAGCTCTAACGAGAAATAGGAGATCCGAGTTCGAATTTCAGTTGAATTCGTTGCATTCAATCGCGCACAAAAAACTTTGGGAAAAGTATTATTCCGTCTTTTCTCCCTCCAGCTCTGGGTTAAATAGCAAGACAGATTAGGTTCTATAATCTTGGTTGGCGACCAGTCTACCGCACAAAGTAATGGCAACCTACTATATGATCGTCTAAGCGTTTATCACGTACGGCACTTAACATCTAAGTCCAATCCTTTTACCGTTGAAATAGTTAAATGTAACTGACTAACTGATATTCCTATCTAGAGAAGTAATATCAATTACACAATCCGGCTTCTTTAAAGACAAATGATATTTTAGGTTGGCTTAAACAGCTTTATACAAAATTCTATTATCGTTAAGTGTCTGTTATCTGCAAGGATCTTTTTTAATGGGAACTGGAAGTTGTGTGTAAATGTTTCCTTATAGTGATTTGTCAGTTTATTACTTGATGAAATTATCGTTTAACAAAATGTATGCGTTTCAATATTTGTTTCTTTTTTTTTAATCATATCACCCCGAGCAAGGCGGTAAGGCCACTGGTGTTCAGGGGGTTACGTAAGAGTGAATAGATTGGAAGAGAAAGCTGGAAACCACGTCCTAAACAGGGAACAAGGGACGAGTCTCTACACCTGTTCAATAGACGTGGGTGGAGTGTGAACCGGGCGATAGTTCTTACAGTTTTTATGGTGTAAACGACATTTTTAAACTGTGTTTCTGGCCAGAAATCTGAATTTCATAGGCATAATTCTATCGGCAACTATTGTTAGGGCGCTCTCCACCTTTGTTCTAATAATGGACTATTCCTATCACTACATAAAGTGGTAGTGGAAAGACCTCGAGCGTTGCGTTCAGTGTTGACTGCTCAGTGTTCTGGTTGACTGTTCAGCTCGATACCAAGTCAGTCGAGTATTTCCGGTAGCGAACCGGAAGTGTGCTATACACGGACTCTACGTCTTACTACTATACGTATTACTAAACTCTTGTTCCTGTACTCTACTAATAACGCTGTTGTACATACCTTTTACCGGTAATATATTTCATTTACTTTATTTCCGTTGTTTGTGATTATTTACTCAACTATTTCTCTTACATAACAACTATGATGCCGGCAGATTTTATTTTTAATATTAGGTTGTCTCAAAAATTCATAAACACTTTTTCTTTTAACCATATCACCACAAGCAAGGCGATAACGCCACTGAAGCGCGAGGGGCTACGTAAGAGTGAAAAGATTGGAAAAGAGAAAGTCGGAAACCACATGCTAAAGAAGGGACAAGGGATGAGCCTCTTCACCTGTTCAATAGACGTGGGCGGAGTGTGAATCGGGCGATAGTTTAGTCTATCTAATCCAATTGAAAAAAAGAAAAGAGTGAAAATATTAGAAAAGAGAAAGCCGGAAACCACATCCTAAAGCGGGAACAAGGGATGAGCCTTTAACCTGTTCAATAGACGTGGGTAGAGTGTGAACCGGGCGATAATTTAGTCTATCTACTCCAATTAAAAAAAAATTGAAATTTTACTCGCCAAGTAATCTATGGTTACCAGAAAACACTTGCAAAAAATTGAAATTTTACTCGCAAAAACAACAAAAATTATTGCTCAAAATAAAGACCATCATTTTCCAAGACTTTCTGTCATGGATCTGCAAGCTTTCGGATTTGGTCAAAGTACCATTCAGCCGGCTTCGAATCAAAGAATTCTTGACACGTTTCCTCGACTTCATCAAACGAGTCGAATCGGCTGCCCTTCAGAAAGTGTTGCATTCAGCGAAAAAGGCCGTAATCAGATGGAGCACAGTCAGGACTGTAAGCTGGATGTGGCAGAACCTCCACACCTTCCAGCTCTTCAAACTTGTATTTGGTTTTCCTGTAGGTGTGTGGCTTGGAATTGTCCTGCTGCATCAAAGCGCGCTTTCGGTTGATCAGAGCTGGGTACTTTAGCTTCAACCTTTCATAGACCCGCTAAAGTTGCTGACAGTAATGTTCGACACTAATGGCACGACCATTCGGAACCAACACAAAATGCACGATTCCTTCAAAGTTCCACCAAACGCACAACATGACTTTCTTGCCGAATCGATCTTGTTTTGAAACCTACGGTGTCTCTTGCCCTTTTCAAACTCATCGCTTATCTCGATTGTGCCGGATCAGATAGACCCATTTCGCAAGTTTTTACGAACTTTTGGGAGAACCTAATAGAATATCATAAATTTTACACATTATAATATGTTGTTTTATGCGGAGTTGCATAGCAATTTTGTCTTAGAACAAACCAAAGAGCATATCCACTCGACGATGTGTCTTGACGACACATTGCCAAGTAAATATAGGCGTTGGTTGGTTCTAGTGACATGACCCAAAGAGTTGCAATTTCCTCTTGTTTATAATTCTTGAGATTTGGTTTGTGGCAAAAGATATGCTGTACTGGATTTTTTAGTGTTGTACTGTTTATCTTCAGTAGAAATAATCTTATTTCAAATTTATTATTTCAAATCTTATTATTATTATTATTATCTTATTATTATTAAATTATTATTATCATTATTTCAAATCTTATTTGGTTATTTATAAGGTTATTGGGATTGTTAATGTTAATCAATTTGATTGTTTGATATGTTTGAGTTCGTTGAAAATATTTTCCGGGAAGCGATTCGTTCTATTTCGGAAGTTTTGTTTTTAAAACTGCTATTTTGTATCTTTGTACGCATTATCATAATTGAGAAGGCACTATCAACAACTCCTCTTTCCCCAACACAGCTAAACGCATGAACATAGGAAAAGATGTTAACTCAGCCCTTGAAGATGACAGATGAAAGCATTTAAGGCAATAATCCTTACCGACTGATTTTTTGCAGTGTTAGTCCAGTGTTATTAAAGATATTGAACGGAAAGAGATAGAAATTCTGTTATTTCCAGATTTGATTTGACCAGTTCTCATTGATGAGGCACATGTCATGAACATTAAAACCGGAAATAGTTCTATATGTACGTAGGTTTGTGAAGATTCTTGTAAGATTCTTATTTATATATTACCAGCAGTATAGCTCGGCGTTGCTCGGGTGTAATGAAAGCTTTAAAACTAATCCATGGTCCTGGAGCTCAGACTCTTTGGACTTTGGCACGAAAGAATCAAAAGCAATAGTTGTTTCCAGTTAAAGCGAAATCGTAGACTGGAAGAAAATGAATGTGTATCGATATCAAATAGGTTTTTTTCGTCGTAAACTGAATTTTGAAGGCTAAATAAGTCTTCTGAGTAAACGGTATGATGGCTGAGACTAAGAACTAAATTTATACCTACTTAGAGCCAAACTCGAAGCAAAAACTAAAATAAAAGGGCTGAAAAATACAGACATACAGGCAGATAAACAGACACATACACAAACATTTTGCCTTATATATATATTATCGATTTTCTGCACTATTGTAAGAACTGCAACCTTGAAACTTCTGAATATCGTTTCTTATGTCTTTGTCTATGAGTGTATCAAATTTGATTAAAATCGGACCACTCCTTCTATAAACCAATTTTTTCGATTATCGATTTTCGATATTTATTGGAGGTACCTCGACAGAAAACCTAGCTAAGAACACTCGCAGACGATTATAGTACAACTGTGTATATTTTCAAGAAAATCATTTCACCCCTTTTCGGAGTCTATAGGTAACGGAAAAGTTCCATTTATAAATAAGTTTAGATTAGATTACTTAATTATATTATTATAATAATTTTAACCATGTTTTTCATATATAATTTTCGTATTCTCTAGATTAAGTTACCAGAGTGATTGGTCTGTGTTAAATTGGTTTGTTCCTAAGAACGGAGCAAAGACTTTTACAATGGCTGTAGCTAACTTGTGTTGATTCTGAGTACAATGAACCTAATGTGCATTTTAAGTTTTGTGTTTTGGGTAAGCTGTATATTGTAGATGTGGTGAGGTCGTCTTCTATTAATCTCGTCCAGGATATGTTTAAATGTTTTTTTTATATAGTTTCTTAACTGTTTTGTTGAACCATAATGTGTTTGTAGGTGTTGTCGATATTGAGAAGGTCTTCTAAATTGTCACTGCAGGAGTTCGTAGCTATAATAACTATTCTGCCTTCTTTGTTCGATACGGTTATGGTGATGTTTTTGCTCCTGAATTAGGTTTTTAGTTCCCGTATATTTTTCCGGGATAGTTTTTTCATCGGTATTTGTAAGTGTGGCTTTTAATATGCCTTGTACGAAACCTTTTTCAAATTAGATGTGCCTGAATTTATGGTCTTTGTTAAGGTTGTAACGGTGTGAGATTTTTTTTATCCGGTAGCGAATTTCAGGTCCAAATTTAGAGCCTCCGTTTCAGTGACAAAAAATTTGAATTTGAATATCTTGTAGATAATAATCGGATTACCGATCTCTTTCTATTTGCTGTTGGTGCACAGACTGTAAAGCTTGTGCTTTAACCGATTTATAGTCTGTGTGCGATATTGTTCACCGTAAGATTTTGCTTTCAGTTTTAGAAAGGTTTTCTCTGCGTGAAATTGGTCCAATTGACTTGGTCTGGTTATTGAGGAACTTTACTTGATGTGAGGAGGGAGTAATGGATATATTTTGGGAAGGTATTACTTGTGTGTATATATATTCATGTGCATGTGGGTGGGTTTATACGAGTACGTAGCTGATGGTCACTCGTTCTGTCCAATCAACTCTTTCTCCCCTAATCCTTAAGACACTGATAATACTAAAGATTTCTATTCTGGATCATATTACTTGAATTCCACTTTCTATTAGCTCGTCGAAATAATTTATAATTTATAACTACTTTACATGATGTGTTGAGTGTTTCGTTATGTATATGATATTGCTCTAGATAATATCTACTGAGCACTCAATAAAGAGATCCATCGCTTAATATTTTATATTAAATAGATCTTTTTGAATTATCCTCTTCGTTTACATCATTATATATATATATATATAGTCATTCGCAGACAGATCTGTTTCGCTGTATCACAGCTCATCAATACGGTTACACATCCGATTGCTTTTAACCAGGATTGGAACCCGACCGAATTAACATCAGTTAAAAGAGCTACTTGGAACGTTGTTGCTGTCTGTTTGAAAGGGTTTCATGTTCAGACAAAATGAGTTAAAGATCGAGTGCAGATCAAATATGGATCGGAATCAGATTGGATGATAAAATAAAAAACAAATAGGAAACTTATTCTAATCTTAAATTTTTCTCTTTTATGAAAGTTTCGTCAAGGATTGAAAGAAAACATGCAAAGAAACAGAAGTATTTTAATTATTTTAAGGTTAGTTCTCATTGGTTAAACACGTGTCACGTGCATTAAAACCGTGTGCCCTGTGTGGTGTGTATGCAAATGTTACTGAAAATCCACTATCTGCAAAGTAACGACAGAAGAGAGAATGAATTTACGTTGACTACTAGTGCCATTTGCATAGCTAAACAATCTTTTGGGAAGGAATTTAGTAGAAAAATATTTGCTAATCTAAAAAAATGGTTACTTTCAATAAATTAAGCTCTTTCTATAAGTTAGAAAAAAAAAATGATAACTTTATTTTCATTGTTTGGACTGTTATCCTAATCTTTATTGCAATGTTTCCGATGTTTTGGGCGTTGCACGCTCCGGTCTACTTCAGCTGCTAGTAATTTCAAACCGAGCCCTTTATCTTAATCACAAACACATGGCCCAGTGAATAAAACCGTTGGTTAGATCCAGTGACTTGACTCAAAGAGTTGTGAGTTCAATACAATGTAAAATATGTAAATACTACCACATCTGAGAAGTATAGACAAAAATAAAGATGACCAATCAAAGGTTCGTATTTTAGAGTTACTGTTATGATTTGCATCAGCATTACTTGCGTTAACAAATCACTTGATATCATTTAATCCTTTAATCAATTGAAAGCATGCCTAAAATAAAAAAAAAATAAAAGAAACAGGAATTAAAGTCAGAGGAATGTCTACAAATATAGACCAGATAATAATGACTTAAAACGGCGAATATCAACATGAGAAGCTTATGTTACTTCAAAGTCTCGAGAAACAGCTGTATTCTAATTGAATTCCTTGCATTCACTTACGCGCAAATACCATTGGGAAATGTATTAATCCGTCTCTTCTCTCCAGTTATGGGTTAAATAATAGAACACACTGGGTTCTATAGCCTTGCCTAGCAACCAATCTCCCGCAGAAAGTAAAGGCAACCTACTGCGGAATAATCTTCTACCCAGTCAGTCATGTATCTTTCGAGACATCATCGCCCAAGCCTGTATCACGTATGACACTTCACTAACTGAAAGAATTGTTTGAAATGTTAGTATCTCTAATACGGCTGCAAAAATTATCTAACTCCACCCGCCATGTTCTATCTTTACAAGAGTCAATGCTGTTCAATACTCATTTTATAGCCTGACGAGAGCTCAGGAGCGTCTACACGGTGATTAATTATTTTCCACCCTACAACCTTCCTAAAGTACAATACACCTAATGAGGTATTGACCTATCTCTCGCTGGGAGAATAAATAAAAGTATCTGACCTGGAAATGCCTTGAAGAAATGATGATCACAAATCAGGTTCTGATTTGAAACACTTAACTGACTGACTGACCTTCAAATCTATTTATCTCAATCTATTCAGTGGTCTGTCGGTCTGTCTATCTATCTATCTATCTATCTATCTATCTATCTATCTATCTATCTCTGTTCGTTCCTATCTATCTATCTATCTATCTATCTATCTATCTATCTATCTATCTATCTATCTATTCACATTCTGTTTCCATTTTGTTCATATCTATCTATCTATCTATCTATCTATCTATCTATCTATCTATCTATCTATCTATCTATCTATCTTTTGTTTAGTTCTATCTATCTATCTATCTATCTATCTATCTATCTATCTATCTACATTCACATTCCATTTCTTTTGTTTCCATTTTATTCTATCTATCTATCTATCTATCTCTCTATCTATCTATCTATCTATCTATCTATCTATCTATCTGTCTCTGTTCTATCTATCTATCTATCTATCTATCTATCTATCTATCTCTGTTCGTTCCTATCTATCTATCTATCTATCTATCTATTCACATTCTGTTTCCATTTTGTTCATATCTATCTATCTATCTATCTATCTATCTATCTATCTATCTATCTATCTATCTTTTGTTTAGTTCTATCTATCTATCTATCTATCTATCTATCTATCTATCTATCTATCTATCTATCTATCTTATTCTGTTTCCATTTTGTTCATATCTATCTATCTATCTATCTATCTATCTATCTATCTATCTATCTATCTCAGTCTGTTTGTATCTGTTTACCTCCTATCTATCTATCTATCTATCTATCTATCTATCTATCTATCTATCTATCTATCTATCTATCTATCTCAGTCTGTTTGTATCTGTTTACCTCTATCTATCTATCTATCTATCTATCTATCTATCTATCTATCTATCTCAGTCTGTTTGTATCTGTTTATATCTATCTATCTATCTATCTATCTATCTATCTATCTATCTCAGTCTGTTTGTATCTATCTATCTATCTATCTATCTATCTCAGTCTGTTTGTATCTGTTTACCTCAGTCTATCTATCTATCTATCTATCTATCTATCTATCTATCTATCTATCTATTTCTATCTATCTCAGTCTGTTTGTATCTGTTTACCTCAGTCTATCTATCTATCTATCTATCTATCTATCTATCTATATATATATATATCTATATCTGTGTCGGTCTGTAGCTATTTATTTCAATCTGTTCAATACTATCTACAAGGCGAAATGAATAAATTCTCGTATAAATTACCCCAAAACGAAAATAAGACCGGCATCACATTTAAACATATATATTAAACAATATCTTGAAAATATCTTGAAAATATCTTGAAATACTAAAAAGTAAATTTATTCAACAAAATCGCCATTAGTTTCAATTACAGCCTTTTCAAAGCAATTCTTCCAGACAGTGAGCTTATTTAAGTTGGTGAATGCTGCCATCATCCTTGCCTTCAATTCATCTGTGGTGTTACAATTAGTTTTGTTTGTCTCTCGATCAACTGCACCCTACACATAATAATAAAGGGGTTCGCAGTCTAGGGGGTTAGGTGACCAGATCTACGTGTTTATGTGGTTGGAGAAATTCCCTGACATTTCTTGCTTGTGTGGCATGTTGCAGAGTCCTGTTGGCAGACATAGATTCTTTTAGCAACCACCCTCTTGACCAAGAACAGCTCTACCTCCTCAAAGCACTAGATGTAGACCTCACTCTGAGGCCCTCACCAGCAAATTCAGGTGTTTTTTTCGTATGAGAACTATCAGATAGAATTTTCCGAGTTGTCATACTTAATTAATCACCATTAGTCTCATCCAACTCTTTCCGAATCTTCTGCAATGTTCTCAGATTGAAACCAAACACTTTGTCATGTTTGTATTGAAGCTTCCAGAGCAATTTCCAAGCAGTACAGCATGCCATTTCCAAGTTTCTGGTAAAGAAAATTGCGTCATAGTGCTCATTTTCTCAAGGAGGTTCCCAACTGACCCAACTATTTAAATTTTTATACCGGTTTCATCAAATCGAATAATGTTGTACAGATAGTAGTGAAAACATCGATCGATCGATCGATCGATAGATAGATAGATAGATAGATAGAAAATTGATGATAGACTGATAGATAAATAAAAAAAATTCATAAAATAGATAGATAGAAAACTTATAAGATAGAAATTTGATAAAATAGATAGATAAGAAATTGTTAAAATAGATAGATAGATTGATAGATAATGAAAAGAATAATAGATAGATAGATAGATAGATAGATAGATAGATAGATAGATGCTAAAATCAAAATCTGTAACTAGATGTGCGATGTATAAATTGTCGCCATTTCATATTTTTAATTTTGCGGAGGCTTTTGTTTTTTTTTTTAATTTGGCGACTGAGCAGTATTATTCTTTTCATTATCTATCTATCTATCTATTTTAACAATTTCCTATCTATCTATTTTATCAAATTTCTATCTTATAAGTTTTCTATCTATCTATTTTATCAATTTTTTTTATTTATCTATCAGTCTATCATCAATTTTCTATCTATCTATCTATCTCTCGATCGATCGATCCATCCATCCATGTTTTCACTACTATCTGTACAACATTATTCGATTTGATGAAGCCGGTACAAAAATTTAAATACCTGGGAAATGTTCTAAGAGAAGACGGAAAGTGCGACACAGAGATCCAAAGGCGAACTGGCATGGCGCAGGAAGCATTCCAGAAATTGAGTAAAGTATTAAGAAACAGAACAATTTTGCTAGAAACAAAGAAGAGAGTGCTAGATTTCTAAGTGATGTCAGTTCTTCAATTTGGCAATGAATGCTGGACAATATAATTGAAGATGAAGGAGAAACGTGAAGCAACTGAAATATAGTTCTACAAAAGGATGCTGCGAATATCATGGATAGAGAATGTGAACAATGATGAGGTTTTGGAAAGGATAGAAACGAAAAGGAAATTATTACTGAGCATCAGGAAGAGACAGCTGAAGTTCCTTGGGTATGCAATGAGGAAGGAGGGCTTGGAGAACTAACTGGCCAGATATATGGGAAAAGAGACAGGAGAAAGCAGCAGATAACATATTTGAAGGACCAAATCAGATGGAAGATGGAACGAGGGTTGCATAGTGTAACAGTAGAAGGCGTGCTAAAAGCCACCAGGGATAGGGAAAATTGGAAAGCCATGACTGCCTACGTCCAAGGATAGGGCACATAGAAGAAGAAGAAGAAGAAGAACTATCATTACCACGTTTCATATTTATGTATTTATATTTTACTATTAAATGAAATGATTTTACAAGGAAAACTGCTCGAAGTCAAGAGACTCAAATACTCCATAATAAGGCAGACAATCTCAGCAGGTTTCTTTTACCGTCATGACAAAAATCATTCAATTCACGACTGCGGAAATAATAGCTGAAAATGCTAAAGGTTTTTTTAATCTTTTCTTGGAAATAAAATTAAAATTGCGCTTAACCTTCGTAGCTTTATTGATTTCATTGATATTTACCGAAAGTTCCTGGGACATGCAATGAGGAAGGAGGACTTGGAGAACCTGTTACTAACAGGTTCGATAGAGGGAAAAAGAGACAGGGGATAGAAGCGGATGACATATTTGAAGAACCTGATCAGGTTGATGACGTAACGAGGGTTGCATGGTATAACAGGAGAAAGCGTGCTAAGAGCCATCAGGGACAGGGAGATGTAGAAGGCCATGATCGACTACGTCCTGAAAGGACATAGCATATAAAAACAGAAGAATCCACGACGCAACACACCCTGTACAACCTGTGCATGCATATATATCTATTTCACCCGAAGCTAGGTGAGACCACTACTAGTCCGCAAAGGTCTACTAGTCAATCAGTTAACTACCATACGTTCTGCTATTCAACCCATAGCTGGATTGAGAAGAGATGGATTTATATATTTTTCTAAAATTATTTGTGCGTCAGTGAATGAAACGAATTCGACTGGAGTACTGCTGCCATTTATGGTCAGATGCCCCTGCCGTTCTCCTCAGTGTTCTTGACAAGCTCCAAAGGAGAGTCTGTAATGTGATAGGTACTGATCTGGCGACTCGACTGCAGCCACTTTCCCATCGTCGAAATGTGGCCTCCCTCTGTCTCTTCTATAAATACTTTCATGGCTTCTGCTCCGATGAGCTTAAGTCATTGATTCCTCCTCAACAGGTGTTTACCCGTGCAACCAGACTGGCAACTGGGTCCCACCCATTCACAGTCAGGTTAGCCAAATGCAGACGACAATTCTACTCCTGCAGCTTCCTCTCTCGCACTTCCCGCCTGTGGAACTCACTCCCGTATTCTTGCTTTCCTGACGGCTACAACCTCCAGAAATTTAAATGCAAAGTTAATACTCATCTACTAACCACTGGACTCTAGCTCTCTCCCCTCCCCTGTATAACCTTCCCTTTCTCTCCACCTATGTATCTGTCATCGCACCTGCTTTCTCAGCTTTCTATTGTTCCTTTCTAACTAGCTTGTACTCCTCACTCTTTTCTAATTAATCTTTTTACATTTATGTTACCCCCTGCACATCAGTGGCGTTTCTGCCTTGCTCGGGGTGAAATGATTAAAAAAAAAAAAAATTCGAAATCGGCTCTTCGGGGTTTTATTCCCAGGCGACATCCGTAACGCCACAACGCACAGAGAGTTACTGCAAAAGAAAATGAGGCGTTTAAAATAGAATAAAAATGAACAAAATTCAAGCAATCAAGAGATGTGGTTAAGTAGTGGAATCTAGTCATTTGACTGAATCGGATTTTTCTTAACACTGAAAAAAGTGGATACGTTACCCACTTTTTTAGGTGTTAAAAAAAATTGACCGGGGTCATTGATCAATTTGCTATTTCCTATCCAATCCGAATCCAGAATCCTAATTTTCACACTGACTTGTGAAATTTGCTTTGGTTTGGGTTTTTCCAAAATGTTTTCAATCGTTCTGATCCATTTTTGCAGGTGTGCAATTTTACGTTTTTGTTTTTTAGTTAATTGTTGGATGATATAGGGTTTGTATCTTATAATGATATGACTGTAAACCCCAGGAAAAAAAAATTTAGCATTGCACTTCATTCAATGTTCTGGTCGTATTGTTATGGACAGGAGATTAATTGGAGTAGATAGACTAAACTATCGCCCGGTTTGACACTCCACCCACGTCTATTGAACAGGTGTAGAGGCTCATCACTTGTTCCCTGTTTAGAATGTGGTTTCCGGCTTTCTCTTTTCCAATCTTTTCACTCTTTTCTTTTTTTCAATTGGAGTAGATAGATTTAACTATCGCTCGGTTTGACACTCCACCCACGTCTATTGAACAGGTGTAGAGGCTCATCCCTTGTTCCCTGTTTAGGATGTGGTCTCCAGCTTTCTCTTTTCCAATCTTTTCACTCTTACATAGCCCCCTGCACATCAGTGGTGTTACCGCCTTGCTCGGGGTGATATGTTTAAAAAAAAAAAGATAGAAGATGACTATTGACGTTACATTTAAAGTTTTGGAGATTGCATCAGAGAAGCAAGTAAACATAAGAGAATTTCATTGCAGGAAGTGCGATAAAAGAAACTGATAGAGTGGAAGAGACAGTTACATTTAACTATCTCAACGGCAAAAGGGTGGAACCTCGATGTTATTCTTAGTATCTAAGTATTCTCTCCCTCTTTTGCCTTGGATTTCGTCTCTAGCCACAATTGTCTGATGTCTGCCATTCAAGAAAGGAAAAAATCCCGAGTAAAATTCAATTAGCATTAGCTAAATAGATATATATATGCAAATTTCAAATTAGCTAAATAAACACTACTGGTCATAATTATTAGGCCATGCCAGTTAAAAAAAAAAAGAATGTATTTGATAATATTTTTACTATTTATTGCCAAGTAGATAATTCTAAATGAAAATTGAATGTTTTTTTGTTATTATTACTTTGCAAAATTTTACAAGGCAGCCAGGAAGCTTTACTTTAGCCAGCCAATAAGAATAAGAGACTAGCATGGGGAAGAGAGAACAAGAACTGGACACCATAACAGTTCATTTGATGCACATGTTATTGTGCAATATTAACAAAAGAACGATTCTATTTTCTTTTAGAATTATCCACTTGGCAGTAACTACTAAAAATAGTATGAAATACATCATTTCTTTTAAAAAATTGGGGTGGCCTAATAATTAAAGCCGGTAGTGCATATCTGTAAAATTTACACACTGTTGCTGACATCAGTTATTAATCGTTTAATAAGGACATTAGGAATAAAGAAACATTTTCGCATTTATTGACCAAGCAGCCAGTACTGCTTTCGGTTGAAATTTATAAATCAATCGAATGCAACACTGTATATAGAAATTTTCAATCGAATGCAGCACTGTATATAACAATTTTCAGTCGAATGCAACACTGTATATAACAATTTTCAATCGAATGCAGCACTATATATAACAATTTTCAATTGAATACAACACTATATATAACAATTTTCAATCGAATGCAGCACTGTATATAACAATTTTCAATCAAATGCAGCACTAAATATAACAATTTTCAATCGAATGCAACACTGTATATAATTTTCAATCGAATTCAGCACTGTATATAACAATTTTCAATCAAATGCAGCACTATATATAACAATTTTCAATCGAATGCAGCACTATATATAACAATTTTCAATCAAATGCAGCACTATATATAACAATTTTCAATCAAATGCAACACTGTATATAACAATTTTCAATCGAATGCAGCACTATATATAACAATTTTCAATCAAATGCAGCACTGTATATAACAATTTTCAATCGAATGCAGAACTGTATATAACAATTTTCAATCGAATGCAACACTGTATATAACAATTTTCAATCGAATGCAGCACTGTATATAACAATTTTCAATCGAATGCAACACTGTATATAACAATTTTCAATCGAATGCAGCACTGTATATAACAATTTTCAATCAAATGCAGCACTGTATATAACAATTTTCAATCGAATGCAACACTGTATATAAAAATTGTCAATCGAATGCAGCACTATATATAACAATTTTCAATCGAATGCAACACTGTATATAACAATTTTCAATCGAATGCAGCACTGTATATAACAATTTTCAATCAAATGCAGCACTAAATATAACAATTTTCAATCGAATGCAGCACTGTATATAACAATTTTCAATCAAATGCAGCACTGTATATAACAATTTTCAATCAAATGCAGCACTAAATATAACAATTTTCAATCGAATGCAGCACTGTATATAACAATTTTCAATCAAATGCAGCACTATATATAACAATTTTCAATCAAATGCAGCACTGTATATAACAATTTTCAATCGAATGCAGCACTGTATATAACAATTTTCAATCGAATGCAGCACTGTATATAACAATTTTCAATCGAATGCAACACTGTATATAACAATTTTCAATCGAATGCAGCACTGTATATAACAATTTTCAATCGAATGCAACACTGTATATAACAATTTTCAATCGAATGCAGCACTGTATATAACAATTTTCAATCAAATGCAGCACTATATATAACAATTTTCAATCGAATGCAGCACTGTATATAACAATTTTCAATCAAATGCAGCACTATATATAACAATTTTCAATCAAATGCAGCACTATATATAACAATTTTCAATCAAATGCAGCACTATATATAACAATTTTCAATCAAATGCAGCACTGTATATAACAATTTTCAATCAAATGCAGCACTGTATATAACAATTTTCAATCAAATGCAGCACTATATATAACAATTTTCAATCGAATGCAGCACTGTATATAACAATTTTCAATCAAATGCAGCACTATATATAACAATTTTCAATTGAATACAACACTGTATATAACAATTTTCAATCGAATGCGACACTGTATATAACAATTTTCAATCGAATACAACACTGTATATAACAATTTTCAATCGAATGCAGCACTATATATAACAATTTTCAATCGAATGCAACACTGTATATAACAATTTTCAATCGAATGCAACACTATATAACAATTTTCAATCGAATGCAACACTGTATATAATAATTTTCAATCGAATGCAACACAGTATATAACAATTTTCAATCGACTACAACACTGTATATAACAATTTTCAATCGAATGCAACACTATATATAACAATTTTCAATCGAATGCAACACTGTATATAACAATAGTCACACACGAATCGAAAGAGATATGACAGAAAATTTCCCGCAGTATAATAGTCTATAGAAACCAATCTGTCCTGCTATTCAACCCATAACCGAAGTGATAAAAGATTAATTAATACCTCAACCGCAAATTCTACTCTAATAGCTTCTTTTTCCGCACTTTCTGCCTGTGGAATTCTCTTCCATATACTTACTTCCTCGACGGTTACAATCTTCAAGAATTTAAATGTAAGGTCAGTAGTCATCTCTTATCTCACTAACTTGCATCCTTTCTCTCATGCTCTTTTTCCATCCACTCCATTCCCATCACACCAGTATTCTCATCCTTCTATTACCCTCTTCCTGACACCCCCTATAACCTGTCCCTCTTTCTCATCACTTTCCTACTATGTAAACCCCTGCGCACCAGTAGCAGTAAAACTGTCTTGCTTGGGGTGAAATGATTTAAAAAAGGCATTTGTGTCGTAAGTAAATGAATTCGAGTAAAATTCAAAAGCGACTCTTTGATTTTTCACTCGAAGCCGATATTCATTGCACCACAAAGCACGTCGATGAACATAAAAAAAGAATTTGAGAATTTAAGTGAGCAGAGAAAGCTAAACAACCAAACATTAACAAAAGTATTTGTAATTTTAAGTCATTAACATTCAACGTAATTTTCTGGTAAATGACCTAATGCTTTTTTAATTACTTAGTATTTCTCACATCGTTTCAGACTTATTTAAAAGTACACCGTGTGTTTTGGTGAAGAGACAAGACTTCTTCGAACTTTGTGGACTGGTGCTACGGAATGAAAAAGAAATACTTGAACAAATTAAAGAAACCCTAACAACTAAAGTATTTCAACAGCGACAAAGGCTAAAATGAATATCACGCCGTAAATCGAACAAAAACAACGACATAATGCTGACATTCCAGACTCAGTCAGTTAAGTGCCATACGTGATACACGCTTGGGCGATCATGTCTCGAAAGAGACATGACTGACTGAGCAGAAGATTATCCCGCACTAGGTTGCCATTGCTTTCTGCTGTAGATTGGTTGCCAGCCAAGGCTATAGAACCCAATCTGTCCTGTTTTTTAACTCATAACTGGAAGGAAGAGACGGATTAATACCTTTACCAAGGGTATTTGCGCGTAAGTGAATGCAACGAATTCAGCTGGAATTTGAACTCACCTCCCCGATTTCTCGTTCCGAGCCGATATCCACTGCACCACAACGCACAGCCAGTTTACATAATTCAAATACTGAAAACTCCCTTGATCCCTATTTTTACACTCTGCTTCGTCATATTCCCTCGTCTGCTGTTTTACCAGAAGTATTACTTAGGAGTAATGACAAGCGTCCGTAATGAATGCTCTCTTGTGGATGCTATTTAAATTGGATTATATACATATATGACAATATGGCACATGAAGACTTATCTCTCATTATCAGTAACGTTTTATTATTTTTCTTTGTCGTGTCACTTGTAACACCTGACATTTAGTTAATAAAATCACTGTTCAAATTGATAGCGGAGATTGTGCCATTTCATTGCTATTGTGTCTATCTAAAGAAAGGCTGAATATTCTCAACTCGTCCGGAAATGTCGCTTTATTTTCCGAATTGGTTTAGCCAAAAGAGGGATGACATTAAATTTCCTTTAAGCTTCGCCGTTCCAATCTAACATTCCGCAAAATTCCGGTATGTATCTTTCCTTCACATTTTTTTCTCTTTCAATCTTTATTACTTTCTATATCTGGTTACTCTTTATCTCTTACACTTCTCTTTCGTTTTTAATTTCTGTTTATATCTATTTCTTACTTTGCTTGGATCTTTGACGTCCTTGCAACGGTTAGCAATCTTATCTAAAAGATCAATTAGAACTGAGTAATTACTTCGAATCACACTTATTTCGCCATACCTTTTGCATTATTTTTAATCACCTTCTCAGAAATCTCTGTCCGTCTCTCTCTCTCTCTTTCTCTCTGTCTCTCTCTCTCTCTCACTATATATATATATATTGTCATCCGCAGACAGATCTGTTTCGCCGTATCACAGCTCATCAGTATGGTTAGACTCCGATTGCTTTTTTACCCAGGATTGAAACCTGACCGAAATGGCGTCAGTCGGCGACTCTACCCCTGGGCTATGGGCGTTCGGTGGAAGTAGGCAGACTTTTAACGCATATCATTATACGTGCCCAATAGCTAAAGTGCTCTAATTCATTTCACTGAATGAGCGATGCGTACATGCCAGAGTAGCTACTGTTTATCAAAGTCTACTATTTTTCCAGAGTGCTCAATCAGGGTGTGAGAGCGTATATATATATATATATATATATATATATATATATATATATATATATATATCATTCTCCAAATGTATCAACTAAATGTTAGGCACATAGCTCTATAACTTAACAAAGCTATTTTGATCTGAAATATTTACTGGAGAGAATTCCACCTGTCCGTGTGTTAGCATTTATCCTTGAATTAAAATTTAGAAAAAAGGAAATTATTTTTCATGTTAAGTAAATGTTTGTTTTTTTAATTAACATCGCTCAAAAAGAAAGAAACAGGAGAGAAATGACATTCTACAATTCTTACAATATTCAAAATCTTGACTCAGATACCGTCAGCTTTTGTGTGACGCATGTGTGGCTAATGAAAGTATTTAATGATATTTATTTTTATTATTAATGGTTGATAATGAGAATTCATAGACAGCATTATTTTGATATCAGGGGATTTTTAAGGTCCCGTTTCGTTTTTCAAACTTATACATACAAATATTAAAATTTACACACACACACACACACACACACACACACACATATATATATATATATATATATATATATATATATATATTTTTAATCATATCACCCCGAGCAAGGCGGTAACGCCACTGATGTGCAGGAAAAAGTGAAAAGATTGGAAAAAAAGAAGCCGGAAACCACATCCTGAACAGGGAACAAGGGATGAGCCTCTACACCTGTACAATAGACGTGGGTGGAGTATGAACCGGGCGATAGTTTAGTCTATCTACTCCAATTTGAACTGGAATTGCGTATAGCGCTAGATTGGGTTAAGAATATTTTCAGCTATATTTTGTTGTTGTTGTTGTTGTTTTTGTTGTTATTTTTATTTTTTAATCATTTCACCCCGAGCAAGGCAGAAATGCCACTGAAGAGCTGGGGCTACATAAATGTAAAAAGATTAATTAGAAAAGAGTGAGGAGTACAAACTAGTTAGAAAGGAGCAATAGACAGCTGAGAAAGCAGGTGCGATGACAGATACATAGGTGGAGAGAAAGGGAAGGATATAGCGGGGGGGGGGAGAGCTAGAGTCCAGTGGTTAGTAGATGAGTATTGACATTGCATTTAAATTTCTGGAGGTTGTAGCCGTCAGGAAAGCAAGAATATGGGAGCGAGTTCCACAGGCGGGAAGTGCGAGAGAAGAAGCTGCAGGAGTAGAATTGTCGTCTGCATTTGACTAACCTGACTGTGAATGGGTGGGACCCAGTTGCCAGTCTAGTTGCACGAGTAAACACCTGTTGAGGAGGCACCAGTGACTTAAGTTCGTCGTTTCCTTTGATTTTTATTATATACACATTTCATTCCGTGTTTCAACCCGAGATCTAAAGTCAAGAATGACTTTATTTTCCGTTAATGATTTAAAAAAAAATAAAAACCATGATCACGCATATTTTACACGACTAAAACTCTTCATAATGTGTTAACTTTACTTGTGAGTACAATTTTGGGTATTTATTTAAGGCATGGGCAACCAGGAATTGCTTCAATGAGTCTATCGTTACATTTTCAAATCAAACTGAGCCTTCCAACTACAACTGGAATTATTGAAATCCACAGGTGCTACTCTTTTTTGGATTTCCATATCAATACCGTTGTATTTTGATTTTTTTAAAGATCTTCAAAGATACATTGCAATCTGCAAGAACTGCCATGACAATAAGAAAACACATTGTGCTTTGTGGTCTTTGATCATGATGTCAAGGCGATTAGCTTTGTTCTGTGCGCGAGGGTTGGGTGCAAACTTCAATAAAACATTTCGGGTTAACACAGTTTTTTCAATACGTGTGCTTGGTAATTTCTAGTTATCAAGCATTACATCTTTGATTCTTCTTCTTCTTCTGTGCCCTGTCCCTTCAGGACGTAGGCGATCATGGTTCTCCACGTCTCCCTATCCCTTGTGGCTCTTAGTATGTTTGCTCCTGTTACTTCTGGCAACCCCCGTTCCGTCATACACCTGATCAGGCCCTGCAAATATGTTACCGGCTGCCTTCCTCTGTCTCTCTTTTCTTCTATCTGGCCAGTCAGTATCAGGTTTTCCAAGCCCTCTTTCCTCATTGCGTGTCCCAGGAATTTCAGTTGTCTCTTCCTGATGCTCAGTATTAATTTCCTTTTTGTTGCCATTCTTTCCAACACCTCATCGTTAGCAAGAATAAAACCTTCGCTTTTAGAGTTTTTAACATTGAACTTACAGATGGGTAGGAAGTTTGTCTTCATCATCTTGTTTGGTGCCTTACCCTTATATTTCCATTGTTTCTACATTTTTTTTCATTGCATTTGTTTCTGCTTTCTTTTTAGTGTTCTAACCCTGAAAGGTTACAGCGTCAGTAATCACCAAAACGGAGGTTGGGAATAATAGTATATCAACAAGTACAAGACTCGCACTCTGCGTGCAGTAAAAACACTTCTAGTGAACTGCTAGTAATTTTTTCCCATTTATAAAAAAAATATATTTATAACAGTAAAAGTTTACTTGATCCTGATAAAATCTGTATATCATTTGCTTAAATTTACCTTGTGGATTATATAATGAAACAAGTAACCTCTGTCTCCAAAAATGAGTGGAAACATTTATATATATATATAGTCATCCACAGACAGATTTGTTTCGCTGTATCACAGTTCATCAATACGGTTAGATATCCGATTGCTTTTTACCCAGGATCGAAGCTCAACCGAATTGGAGTCAGTCGGCGATTTTACTTCTGAGCTATGGGCGCTCGGTAGAAGAAGGCAGATTTTTAGCGTGTATATTATCATCATACATGCCCAGTAGCCAGAGTGCTCTAATTCATTACTGAATGCGTACATGCTATATATATATATATATATATATATATATATATATATATATATATTATAAATTATATTTTAGAACATGTAAATAATTTTTCTATATATATTCACAACAAAGTACATTTGTTTCGACATTGAATCTTCAATGTCACATCAGGTGGTATGTAAAGTAATGGAAATCCTCTTTCCTTACATATGGTCAGTTTAGTTAGAGGTGTTGGTGGGGATTAGTGATAAGGGAGTGTGTCTTTGACCTTTGAAATTTTGGGAAGGGTTTAGTTAAAGTGGTTGATTAATGAGAATCTTTGATTTCCAGACAGATTTAGAGTAGCCGGTCGGGGGGATACATATATATATATATATATATATATATATATGGGGGTATATGTATGTATGTACATGTATATTATTACTTAAATGTTATTCTAAGTGGATACACATATTTGAGTAGACGCACCGGCAATCAAGTGAGTAGGTAAAAATAAATATACTGTGCGTTTACTCAAATACTAGTAAACATTAAAATAGGTAGGTATACAACATTTAGGTTTTTTTCAAGTGCATTAGATGTATTATAGTCTATATGAACTTCTTCGTCTACTTGCAATTATCTTTTGAATTTGTTGGCATCCTTTACTACTGAATAAAGCTTCTTCATTCATGTCCTTTGACAAAGGCCATCATTCAATCTTTTGTAGTTTTCTGGTATCTCTGCTGAGCGATTGTTGTAGGTTTATAAGTGAGTTCTAGTTGAACTAATCCTCTGCCATCTTCGGATCTGGACACATAGAGACGACCAACATCAGTTTTGAAATGGCGCATGCGATGGCAAGTGAGACGTCTTCTAGTTTTAACATTCATTCGCTTAATGTCAGCTACGGTCCAATTAAGAATGTTGAAACTGGATTGCACCACAGAGACAACGAATATGTTTATGACTGTTATTCTGCTTTGTGCATAAACACCAGACGAATACTGTAGTATTCTTTCGCCACTTTCTCCGTCAGTTGAGTATGCTGCATTCCATCTTCTTCGCTGACTCCTAGATATTTAGAGGCCTTTTCTTGCTCCATTTCCCTAAATTTTGTGAGAAAATATTATTATTATTATTATTATTATTATTATTATTCATTTGATTTTTGTTGCATACACATTTCATTTTTCTTTCTTTATCTTGTGTAGTTTTCTTTGTTATTTTGGAACTTCTTAAATACAAGGATCCATATGTAAAAAAAAGACAAGCTTTTTTCAGGAAATAATTATTGTCTATACGCATTCTTAGACCCTACTCAAGTCAAATTTCTCAGAAATTAAACATATTTATTTGTTTATTAATTTAGACTTCCCAGTTAGGTATTTATCTAGATGACAACACCATTCATTGCTGGTTCAATAAGAAATTTATAAAAACTGACGAAACCAGTCAGGTGCTATTGAAAAAAACTCCAATCAGTAGTTAAATGGGGCAGAAACTGGCTTGTAAATTTGAATACCTCCCCGCAAAAAATCTCTCTCCTTTAACTATGCAAAGTTTCCTACTCGCCAACAGCATGGCCGATGCTAATCTCCTGGAGAGCAAGTCACAGCACCTCCATGGCCTCACTTATCCAACCGACGTGAAGTGCAACGACTACATCAACTCAATAGCTGCATTTACTGCAAGGAATGTTTTTCTCGTCAAAGTTTATTTTACACATTTATAGATCTACCATTCGTCCGTGCATTGAATACTGTTGCAATATCTGGTCAGGAGGTCTTTCTATTCATCTCGGGGTTCTCGTCAGAATCCAACGTGCACATTTATAAATCTACCATTCGTCCGTACATTGAATAATGTTGCAATATCTGGTCAGGAAGGTCCGTCTATTCATCTCGATGTTCTCGTCAGAATCCATCTTGCACATTTATAAATCTACCATTCGTCCGTGAATTGAATACTGTTGCAATATCTGGTCAGGAAGTTCTTTTATTCATCTCGAGGTTCTGGTCAGAATCCATCTTTCACATTCATTTTTTTTTTGAAAGCATTGAAGTGTAATGATTATTTATCGTAAATAAAGAATAAATGGAAATATATTTTATTAATTTATGTATTTTTTGTTTTTAAATAAAAACAATGTATGAACGCGTAAATATCTCTAAAAAAAAAAGGAGTTTGTTTTTAAACGATGAACTAAAATGTAAAAATAACTCTGTATAATGTTACAGATAGATTTTACATTGTACCGATATTATAAACAGGGATTGTCTTCTAAAATTATAAAAGAATCAGCATTTTAATTTCTAACAAATATCGTGACTTGAGGAACATCTATTGAATACTAAAACACGGTGTGTTTCTTTTTAATCCCTATTTTTTTAATTATTGGATCTCGCCTATGTAGTTCTGCTGGTTTTATTTATTTCCTTTGTTTACCTATTCTTAATAATTATACCAGAAAAATTATTCTTATCTTCTAAGTTTTACTGAATAACTTTGCCAATTCCTAACAGCAATTTAGGTTCTATACTCAAAGGAACAGCGGACATTTATCTGTCGTTATACGATTTGAGTGAGAGGAAACAGAATCTTACCGTGCGTGTCACTTTTGTCGAGTAAATTGTTTATTAATGTAACGTGAGAGTGAAATAACGACCGAAAGCGAGTGACAAACTGCACAATTCTGAAATCTTATTGAAAGAACTGCACGTCACCAAAATGTCTCCAGGGTACAGATGTACAAAATCCAATATGCCGCTCATGTCAGCCAATCCGATAAGGATATGCCGAGCACATGTATCGCAGTCAAATATACGCGATATGCAGACAGATTATGACAAAAGCAGAGCATAACCTGGCGTAGGTGCGGATCAATTAGAAATACCTTCAGTTTGATTAATCCAGTCCGCTCTGACGGTTTCTGATTTAGGGTTTTTCTCGATATGATTACCAAATCACCTCAGCTATCTCTTCCACCCAGTTATGGTGCTAATCCACTATTCCCGCTCGTGATGCATAGTGTGTCTGTTCCTTGGTGTTATATCCAAATTGTTACGGTTAAATAACTAATAAGCAAATATCTGGTACAAAATCAATCGTAGTTCTCCAAGACTAAACATGTACACTTCCAGTCCAGTGAGAGCAAAAGTCACGTGACCCATACCAGAGAATTTCTACTTCTTCTTCTTCTTCTTATTATTATTATTATTATTATTATTATTATTATTTACTTTAATTTATGTTGGATACACAATTCTTTCTGGGCCCTAACCAGAGATCTAAGGTAAGACATGGCTTCATAACATTTTCCACATTTCATATTTGTTAAAAAAAAAAGAACACACATTTTTTACTTGTGAATACAATTTTTGTATTTCTTTACACAACTGGATTCTTATTTTCAATTTCCACATTTTTTTTCTATTTCAATTTCCAGGTCTTTATATTTTGACAGTTATTCGAATTCCTTGGTTGCTATGTTACAATCAGCTGGACAAGCCATATCAATTAATAGGCAAGTTTTTTCTTTCTGGTTTTTAACAATAACGTCCGGCCTATTTGCTTCAATTTTTCTGTCTGTATAAATGGTGTAATCCATTATTATTATTATTATTATTATTATTATTATTATAATTAGTGATTATAATAAGAATATTTTACATCGCTGCTTAAAACCTTTCATGTTTCAGTAACATGACGAGTACTTCGTCAGGCGATAAAAATGATTCTTATGGAAATTTAAAAACATTTCTTTAAGGCATAGGTGACAAGAGATCCCTTTAATTGCTTTATCATTCAATTCAAGGATCCAACGACAACTGGAATTATTGATTGCCTCATATGTCACATTTTTTTTAGATTTTCACTTAAAGATCCATGAATTTTGATATTTTTTGAAGATTGTCAAATATACATTACAATCTACAGGGGCAGTCATGTCAATAAGAAAACACGTTTTTGATACCGATGTCTGCATGGTTACTTTGATTGTTCTGTCTGTATGTATTGCAAACTCCCATAGAACTCTTAGAGGTCCGATGTATGTAACCGGGTCTGGGTTATGCTCTTACCAGTTTATTGCTGCTTTCTTTTCAGAGTTTCAGATATTCCAGTGCAGATATTGACCCACTCTATAATAGCGAGTTTCATATTCTGCCAACACTGTTAAACCTGATACATGATAGTCAATATTTATTACAGAATCTGTATTTAGGGTTAACACAGTTTTTCATTATTTGTAATAGATAATTTCTACTTACGAAGGTGAATTGTAGTAGCCAAGGATGCATCCCAGAAGCTGAGCAGATTATTAAGAGACAGGAAAAGCTCGCTAGAAACGAGGAAGAAAGTACTGGATTGCTATGTGATTTCTGTTCTTCAATATGGCAGTGAATGCTGGACAATCTCTTCAAAGATGAAGGAAAGATTTGAAGTAACCGAAATCTGGTTCTACAGAAGAATACTGCTGATAACATGGACCGAGCATGTGAGCAATGATGAGGTTTTGGAGAGGATGGAAACGAAAAGGAAACGAATACTTAACACCAGGAAAAGACAGTTAAAGTTCCTGGGACAAATGAGGAAGGAGGGTTTGGAGAATCTGATATTAAAAGGTCAGATAAAGGAAAAGAGAGGCAAGAAAAAGTAGCGCTTTGACGGGCTTGAGCAAGTGATTTTTAAAGCGAGGTTTAGGTGGGGGTAACATTAAAAAGCTTGCTAAGTGAACTTACGGATAGGAAGATGTGGAAGGTCATGATCCCTTCAGGACACGGCACATAGAAGAAGAATTAATTTCTTCTGCTTTGGTTCTGTGAAACATTTGTTTTCCGCTTTTAACCCTGCATTTCGTAACCACTTATGAGTACATGGTTTGTCTACATGATACACTTATGAGTACATGGTTTGTCTACATGATACACTATGAGTACATGGTTTGTCTACATGATACACTTATGAGTACATGGTTTGTCTACATGATACACTTATGAGTACATGGTTTGTCTACATGATACACTTATGAGTACATGGTTTGTCTACATGATACACTTATGAGTACATGGTTTGTCTACATGATACACTGATGAATACGGAGTTTATCTAAAAAATAGACCAACTATTGCTGCAGGATATGCAATATGGTTTATTTGCAATTTTTCCTCTGCCTAAAATTCCCTTTTGAATTTGTTGGCTTACATTTATGTCTAACGGTGGAAACAAGCGAAAAATTATATTCTGATTCTCTTTCATCTTTCCAAAATCAGAACCAATATAGTTTTTCTAGTTTCTCGATAATCAATTGTTTTTCGATAAAGAGATGTTATTGTGGTACAATTAATATTTGCTAGGAACGAGAAATCGTAGAGCCGAGTTCGAATTCTAGTTCAATTCGTTGCATTCACTTACGCGCAAATATCCCTGGGAAAGATATTAATCTATCTCTTCACCTTCCGGGTATGGGTTAAATAGCAGGACAGATTGGGTTCTATAGCCTTGGTTATTAAGCAGTCTACCGTAAAAAGTAATGGCAACATACTACGGGAAAATTCTTCTGCCCAGTCAGGCATGTCTCTTTCGAGACATAATCGCTAAAGGTGTATTACGTATGGCACTGACTGAGTGATTAAACTTCTTCTATGTATCCTGTCTTTTCAGCACGTTGGCAATCATGGCTTTCCAAGTCTCCCTATCCCTGGTGGCTCTTAGTACGCTTTCTCCTGTTACACCACGCAACCTCTGTTCTGTCATCCACCTTCTCAGGCCCTTCATATATGTTATCCGCTGCCTTCTTCTGTCTCTTTTCCCTCTATCTGGCCTGTCAGTATCAGGTTCTCCAAGCCCTCCTTCCTCATTGCATGTCTCAGAAACTTCAGTTGTCTCTTCCTGATGCTTACTACTAATTTTCTTTTCGTTGCCATTCTTTCCAACACCTCGTCATTGCTCACATGCTCGGTCCATTATATCCGCAGAATCCTTCTGTAGAACCGAATTTCAGCTGCTTCAAGGTTTTCCTTCATTTTCGATTATATTGTCCAACATTCATTGCCGTATTGAAGAATTGACATCACATAGCAATCTAGCACTCGCTTCTTTGTTTCTAGTGAAATTTTCCGGTGTCTTAGTACTTTACTCAGTTTCTGGAATGCTTCCTTTGCCATGCCAATTCGCTTTCGGATCTCTGTGTCACACTTTCCGTCTCCTGTTAGAACACTTCCTAGAAATTTAAATTTTTGTACTTGCTTGATTCTAGTATTCCCCACCTGTATTTGACATTTTGGGCTGTTCTTTTTGCTGATGACCATGTATTCGGTTTACTTGCAGTTTATCTGTAGTCCTTTTTTGTCACTCTCTTCAGCTACCTTCTCTAGGGGATCTTATAGTTTTATTTCAGAGTCTGCAAGCAGCACTGTATCATCTGCGTATCTTATGTTGTTCAAATTGTGGCCTCCGATTACAAATCCTGGCATGCCACCTAGGGTCCTCAAAATATTCTTGCTGTACAAGTTGAACAGACGGTGAAAAGACACATCCTTGTCTTACGCCCCTTTCTATCTTTGTAAATCTGTCCGTATGTAGGCAGTTTGCTGCCAGTAGAGATTCTTAATTACTCTGATAACTTTCCCAAAAATGTTGACGCTGCTGAGCATCTCCATCAATTCTTTGTGGCGTATTTTGTCGAATGCCTTTGCATAACCGATAAAACATAGGTACAAGTCCTTCTTCATTTATATTGCCCTTTCGGAGAGCATCCTAATCATAAATATGGCGTTCCTTCTACGTAGTTGTAAAAATATGTATCAAAAGGATGTTTTTTTTTTCTTTTGGAGCTGCTGTCACTGCATACACCAACGAATCCCGCGACTATGTTTAAAATTTAAATAACAAAAACAATATTACACACTACTTTTTATAATCGTCTGGCTCCAAGCAAGGCAGAACTACCACTGGTGTGCAGGTGGTTACATAATAGGATAGTGACGAGAGAGGAGAACAGGTCACAGTAGGTGAATGTTTAAGAGAATGTTTAAGACAGGGACGGGTACAGTAGTGTGAAGAGATCTGTGTGAGAGCAAAGTGTAAATTGAGAAGGAGTATGGGAATCAAAGGGATAAGAGATGACAATTGATGTTGCATTTGAACTCTTCGAGATTGTAGCTGTCAATGAAACAAGAATACCGAAGGGAGTTCCGCAGGCGGGAAATGAGAGAAAAGTAGCTTAAGAATAGAAGTTGTGGTTACACTTTATTGTTTTAACAGTAAGAGGGTGGGACCTTGTTGCCAGTCTAGTTGCTAGAGTAAATTCGAGATTTGGGATTTTTCTTTTGACGACGCATACTTGATCTTAAATTACGACTATAAAAGAAATTAGAAAAATTAAAACAAGAAGTGTTTCTAACTGCTATTAGTTAATGGTTTGACAATTCAGAGTATACCTTTAAAAAAGCAAGACAATGATGTTAATTACTTTCGATAAATCTACAAAGTGTTTAACTTTAATAACAAATATAAAATTTTGTTTAGTGACTTTACATCCAAATTTTACTCTAGAATTGATTCTTAAGATTAAGTAAATTTGAAGAAGTAAAAAGGAAATGTTTTTCGAAGACATTCTAGCCACATTCTAGCAAAATTTGCGATAGAGTTTTGGGAGTAAGATCGTGCTGAAGCTTAAAAGAAAAATATATTCACGAAAATTCAATACGTGAGTCTGAAAGTTACTTTCGTTTTTTATTTTTTTAATATCCTGACTGTACATCTATAATTAAAGAAAACAAACTTTGCATCAAGCAAATATAAATATCGTGGATGAGGCTCTTTCATGGAGATTACTAGCTATAAAAGAATAAAAATAAAAGTGAAAATACCGAGTCTAGGCCTTCAAAAACAGTTTATTTCTATACACTTAGATTCGTCCTGAAATATCTCGACAAAATTTAAACTTCATACCAAAAAAAAAAAGATTAGTCAAAAATACGATCCTTCTCTTGACCCTACTATTACTGCATACTCTCGTGACTCCCTCCGTAATTTCTGTTTTATAAATGTCTTCTATAAATACTTTCACGGCTTCTGCTCCGATGAACTTAGATCACTGGTGCCCCCTAAATACGAATTTGCACGAGCTACTAGATTAGCAACTAGATCCCACCCTTTTACAGTGAAACCTATAAAATGCAGCCGTAACTTCTACTCCAACAGTTTCTTTCCTCGCACTTCCCGACTGTGGAATTCTCTTCCAAACGATTGCTTCCCCGACGGCTACAATCTCCAGGAGTTTAAATGTAAGGTCAATAGACACCTCCTAACACACTAACCTGCTCCCATTCTATCAAGCACTCTTCCCATCTGCCTAACCCTCATTCTCGCTATCCTTACTCATCTGTCACCTTCCTCCTGACATTCCCTATGTCTAACCACTCCTTCTCTTTACCTTCCCCTATGTAGCCCCATGCGCAATAGTGGTAGTGGAATGCCTTGCTTGGGGTGAGATGATTAAAAAAAAAAAATTCTAGAATTTAGAATTTTTGTAGCAACGAAAATATTACACAGTAGCTTTTAGATCGGTTATAACAAACTTTTAGTTTGGGTTATCCATTGTCGTTGAAAGCTAAACATACACTAAAGTACCTGTGCTTATTTGCTAAACTGTTTGTGCAACACGTGATATCATAGGGAGCACGAACATGTCAAATCTTTCATTCTCTATAATCATTAGATGTGTAGTGATAAAAAATAAATGAAGCAATATTTGCAATTGAAGTTTAACGCCAGCGGTATTTAAATTTTGGATAAGGAGAAAATATATCAGCTTCTCATGTCGCCTTTTACTAAATATGCCGCTGCTCTCTCCAAAACAACGCTTATGCTTAGTAATTTTCAGTATTAATAAAATAAATGTACTCATAGATCCTCCATGTTGCACAATAAGTGAACGTCTATGCAAGATTACTAGTGGGACTGTAAATATCACATACGACACAAACATAAAAGTGAATGATGTTGTCGTATCCTCATACGTCGAAATCGACGGAAGAACCGATCATATATATATATATATATATATAACTTATTTATAAATGGAACTTTGTCTGTGTGTGTGTGTCTGTGTGTGTCTTTGTGTGTGTGTGTGTGTGTGTGTGTGTGTGTGTGTGTGTGTGTGTGTGTGTGTCCGTTACCTATAGACTAAGAAACGGCTGGACCGATTTTCTTGAAAATTTACGCAGTTGTACTATAAGCGTCTGCTAGTGTTCTTAGCTAGGTTTTGTGTCGAGGTACCCCTGATAAATATCGAAAAATGATAATCGAAAAAAATCGGGTTATAGAAGGAGTGGTCCGATTTTAATCAAATTTGATTCACTCATGGACAAAGACATAAGAAACGATATTCAGAAGTTTCAAGGTTGCAGTTCTTACAATAGTGCAGAAAATCGATTATATATATATATATATATATATATATATATATATATATAAGGCAAGATGTTTCTGCGTGTGTCTGTTTATCTGTCTGTATGTCCTTTATATACAAATTCACAATTTTTATGCGATTCTCACCAAACTTCACAAATATTCTTTAGGCTGAGTCTGAGCTCCAGAACCATGGATTAGTTTTAAAGCTTTCATTACACCCGTGCAACGTATATATATACTGCTTGTATATATATATATATATATATATATATATATATATATATATATATATATATATATATATATATATATATATATATATATATTGATTGATTGATCGATTGATTACTTAGTTTCTGGTCATAATAAGATTAAACCAGTGCATATTTGTAGTTAAAAGTGTTCAATACAATTACATTGTAGAACTTTTGAATATTTTCCATTTGTAAGCGAGTTAGTACATGACCTAGGCTTCCACCATGAGTGGTGTCTTCAGGCAATTTGCAATAACTGATTTTACCGTTCATCGTTTTTTTAAGAACGCTCACCTAATAGTGATTTTTTTTTTTTTTGAGCGCTTACGTGGCAGGGAAATTTTGAATCCGTAATTCTTAAAATTACAAGGAATTATGGCGTTTCCATCTATGGCTGTATGAACCTAAGAGGTATTTTTAGTATGGTTGCACTTAGTCATAATTTCTGCTCTTTCGTTCAATAGTTCGTTTTTGTTTAGGAATAGCATAATCTCTAAATTTTCTTCTTGGCATAGTCTACATATTTTGCCACCGTTATAAGACTTGGCTGTTTTTATTATACTCCAATTATGCCTGATTCTTTTCCATATTTTGATTTTAATTTCCACACGTGGATAGACAATTTTGTACAGTTTTTTAAGTTTTCTATTTTGAATGTAGAATTGTGATTGAACCACCTGGTCTTGAATGTTTCTTTGGCTGAACCCAAATATATTTTATTTTGGTCATTTAAGTCATGTACTTTTTGTCTTGTAAATGACTTCTTTTGTATTACAAAGTCCTTGAAGTGGACATTTATTTTTGTCCGTGCAGTTGCATTCTTTGTTAGTGGTCTTGTTTTGTACACTGCTATCTAAGTTTCTAGCGTTATGTTTTTTTATGAAACTATCTAAATTACTAGTGCAACTATAACTTAGCTTGATTGTGTTTCTGCTGAAAATTTTGTTTAGTTCTGATCCTTTTGGAAAGTGTCTATCTATCAGTTTAAAAGATATTTGTCCTATTTTGGTCTTTACCTCAAAATCAAATGGTGGGTTGAACCAGATAATGTTTTGTTTTCTATTATCGCTTTTTGTTTTTTTGGTCGAGAATTATATTGTAAAATGTTTTTATGGCCAGATTTTCTTAGTGCATCTTCATCGATATTATTTCTTTTATCAAATATTGCTTTGTTTGATAAACTTAGATAAAAACGGTAAACGGTAAAATTAGGTATTCAAAATCACCTGAAGACACCACTCATGGTAGAAACCTAGGTCGCGTAATAACTCGTTTACAAATGAAATATACATATATCAGAAAAGAGAAGAGGCAACCGGTTTCGCTTCTGCTTTTCAAGCTTCATCGGGAGATAAAAAGTTGGAAAAAATACAATAAATTCACGAATGATTGGGGAAAAATATGGCTGAAAAAAGTTCTAGAGACTAATTATAGCAAGTCCCAGCAAACATTCACGCTGTTTACAGAGATAAGGTTTTGCGAGACTTGGTATAAAAAAGCCTCAAGCAACTTTAAATTAAATAACGAGTGTAACTGGATCACAACCATGAACCAGTCCATACTGAACTCAGCGGCAGACATTCTGCTATTTATTAGCTGCTCATATATTAAGGAACCATAGATTTTTTTATTATAGGTTCATTAGAAACCAAGGTATAATTCCTGGTCTTACTTGGTAGTATCTGTTTTATTCTCATATGCAGTCACTGAGTAGTTATCTCTATTTAGTTGGTTCCGCAATCACAATTATACTTATAGATAACAGAATTTAATTGATTAAGAGGGAGAATATTCTTGCGACTAGATGAGAAAAAAAGCCGTGTATAAAAAACTACACGGACCTCAGCCGAAAAATAAGAAGCACGGACACTTGACAAAATCTGCCAAGACAGCTTTTCACAACCAGCTGCGATCTAGAGAAGTCTGAGATAAACAGAGCATCTTTTTACTAAATGGCTTGACTTCGTTTTTTTTTTTGTTTTTTTTTGAATCAGCAATCTTGTTGCTGATAACAGAATGAACAATATTGGGAAAATAAGCAACACTTCATAAAGTCTCTACCACAAAATCGCTTTCATCCTCCACAATATATATATATATATATATATATATATATATATATATAACTATATAGAATGCATAGCTAAATCCGCTGCTAAGAAAGTCTGTTCTCTGTGTAGGGCCAGGAAGTTTTTCCCGTCCGAAACAATCCTGCACATATACAAATCTACCATCCGCCTGTGCACTGAATATTGCTGCCATATCTGGTCGGGTGCTCCTGCTATCAACCTCGGTGTCCTCGACCAAATCCAACGGAGAATGTGGTCGATCCCGATTTGGCAGCTAGGATACAGTCGCTGTATCACCGAAGCAGTGTGGTTTCTCTGTGTCTCTTCTACAAATACTTTCACGGCTTCTGCTCCGATGAATTTAGATCACTGGTGCCCCCTATACATGAATTTCCTCGAGCCACAAGATTAGCAACTAGGTCCCACCCTTTTACTGTGAAACCAATAAATTGTAAACGCAGTTTCTACTCCAACAGCTTCTTTTCTCGCACCTCCCGCCGGGGGAATTCCCTTCCGCATACTTGTTTTCCCGACAGCTATAATCTCCAAGAATTTAAATGTAAGGTCAATAACCATCTCGTGTCTCACTAAATTACAACCTCTCTCTCATGCTCCATTCTCCGTCCACCCAACTCTCGTCAGTAATCTTTTCCTTCTCATACTCTCTTCGTGACACCTCCTGTAACCTCTCACTCTTTCTCATAACATTCCTCCTATGTAACCCCCTGCACAAAAGTGGCAGTAAAATGCCTTGCTTGGGGCCACACGATTAATATATATTAATTGGAGTAGATAGACTAAACTATCGCCCGGTTTACACTCCAACGACGTCTATTGAACAGGTGAAGAGGCTCATCCCTTGTTTCCTGTTTAGGTTGTAGTTTCCGGTTTTTCTCTTTTCCAATATTTTCACTCTTACGTAGCCCCCTGCGCATCAGTAGCGTTTTCGCCTTGCTTGGGGTGATATGATTTAAAATATATATATATATATAGTGGAACCTGTTTTATGCGACCACCCCTACTGTCATCAAAAACTGGTTGCATACGGCAGGTGGTCGCTCACTATAGACTCGTAACCTATCCTCCCCACGATCGTATATTTCAATCTCAGGAATGTACATAGTTTAGTATTTTACCATGTAATCTGGTATTAAATAAATGAGAACATAAGATGGTCTCACTGTGAAAAAAATATTCAGCATAATTATTTTGTTAACATTAAAAACGTATTTACAACGGTTAACAAAATAAATAAAAATTATTTATTCACATTGATGTAGGCTTTAAAAAATCAGTTATTGCAGTCTGTGGGGTCTTTTTGTTGTAATGTGACCACTTCGATTCTAATTGATGTTGGCACTTATTTATGGTTATTTGTGGTTTAGCCTACTGACTAAATTCGACTTAGGGCGATTTCCGATTTAAGTCGCCTCCCCTGGAACTATTACCGATGTAAGGTGAGGTATATATATATATATATATATATATATATATATATATATGGTGAGATGGATAAATTCTCATTATTATAATTTTTTAATTTTACGAATGCATGTTTTTGATTTTGTCAACTGCACATTATAGAAGGGTCAGTTGGGCACCGTTTGTGAGAAAAAGAGCACCATGACGCAATTCCCTCTGCCGTAAGTGGCATGCTGTAATCCTTGGCATTCGCGCCGGAAGCTTCAATAGGAACATTTCAGAGTGTCTACCTGAGAATATTGCAGAGGATTTGGAAAGAGTTAGATGATATATTCAGTCAAAATCATGGTTTTTGGAGTGATCTCTAGTCATGGTGACGATATAATTTTATTTATTTTCCAACAGGGCCTCAGACTCAACACATAGACATACATGATATACTTTGAGGAAGTTGTGCAACCCTTGGCCAAAAGGGTAGCTGCTGGAAATTCCTATGTCTGGCAACATGACTTTGCACCATGTCATACAAGCAGAAGAATCCAATTTCTACGACAACAACTCCCCTTACATCTGGATATTTAACTCCCTAGATTGTGATTCCACTGATTATTATGCTTTCAGCGTAGTTGGGCAAGAAACTAACAAAACCCCTTGTAAAACCAGGGACGAATATAAAGTAAGGATTATATATATATATATATATATATATATATATATATATATATATATATATGTCAGACTTAACTTACAAAGACGGCTCACTTGAAAAAGCGTTATCTCTCAGTAAATAACCAGGTAAATTTCTTTTCGAAGCACATGCACACACACTATATATATATATAGGGTGACCATAAAGTTCGTGTGCACTACAAAAAATATGAATAACTTTATTTGTATATGCGATAAAAAATAATTTGCAAAAAGTATCAGAAAGTAGTAAATCTATATATTTTAAGGTTTTACTGAAATTTTATTTAAGTTTCCACATGTTCTCCATCATTAGCAATACAACGGGTAATACAGTTTTAATAATATTTTTTTACCTATCTAAAAATTGTTACAAATTTTGTGGTAAAGAATTATTCAATAACTATACCTAAAACTAGGTACATTAAACTTAAAACATAATATTTTTTACAGATTATTTGTATCTCAAATACAAATATAGTTATATTTTTTTAGAGTGCACGCTGACTTTATGGACACGCTATATATATATATATATATATATATATATATATATATATGGCAGACATTTTGTACCAGATGGAAGGAATATTTTAAGGTCTGATGAAATGAGCTAATTAAATTCATTGAAAGGAGCTATACTTTATATGAAATACTTTATAATTGAAATGAGGTGTTGAGTTTTCCTTTATATATATATATATATATATATATATATATATATATATATATATTAAATTACTTTAATCCGAAACAGAAAAGTAAGAAGGTAAATCCCAAGAACCTGATCGTAATTAATATTAAAAATTTTAGTATTAAAAAATGATACAGGAGGATAGCTCAATGTAATTAAAATTAAAGAGCCAATCTAAATTAAAATAAATTTTCATAATTCAAAATATTTGAATGAACATTTCAACATGAAATCCTTATGAAAGATCTCACGCATCCTCAGCAACAGTCAGTCCATATTCAAAATGAGAATAAAAATAAGATTAAAATTTTTTTATTTCGCTTTTTAATCTTATTTCTATACTCACTTTGAATATGGACTGACTGTTGTTGAGGATGCGTGAGATCTCTCTTAGGCATTTCATGTTGAAATGTTTATTCAACATTTTTGAAAGTTAATTTATATATACATAATACGTACATACTTAAACAAGAAAATAATAAACAGAAACTAAAAATCCTGGAAGCAATCTACATTAAACAATTTAAACCTGGTTTGAATACAATCAATTTTGATATTTCCAATAATGTACTCAAACGCCTGTAATCAGATCAGGGACCACAACGCCACTATTTTGTCACTGTCTTCGGCCATCCGACACGGTAGGGATGGACTTATATTTTCAATTTAATTCTCTTTATTGTTAATAACTTAAATGTTCTATGTTTACTGTGTGTTAATATTTATTCTTTGATAATGGCTTATGTGAGCCGAATGCTTAGACCCGATAAAAAAATCAACAATTACTGTGATTTTTTGTTGTCTTTCAACGATATCGCCATCAAGTATATCAGACGGTACGAACGGATCCTACACAAAATTAATAAACAAAACTTGTCTATATTATTCAATGAAACCTGCATTAATATATATATATATATATATATATATATATACTCTTACTCCACTTTGAGTTTTTTCATCTACTTCCTGTGTTTGTTTTTTTCTTAATTATCCTTATTTTTTATTTACTATTTCAATTATGTGAATACTTCACCAATAGTTTTACTGGTTTTTTGCCCCTTTTATTTCGCGTCTTTCACTTTTGTCTCTTTTCAAATGACGTATTTTTTCATCTTTGTTTTGTTTTTACTGCTTTTTCTGATTACACATATTTTTACTTATTCCCAGTCTTCGTAAAGCCTTTTTACCTTTCTTCTTTCTTTATAAAATTATTCTTTATAACATTATGCCATTGTTTCGTTTCTCTTTCTTTTTTTTTTCTTCCTTTTTCTTTCTGTTCTCGCTCTTGTCTCCTCGCTTCCGCATTTAAGCGCATTTGATAAATATTGCTACCAACAATTGAAAACTTGTTAAATCGTCCAATGAATTCCTCACGTAAATTAATTTCCTTTCCTTGTCGCGAACGTTGTTGGTGAAGTCTCTCTTACTGGCCTCAGGTGCCTTTTTCTTCAGTGCTCGCCTTAACAGACAAACAAATCTTATAACTGCTCATTTACTTGCATGATTACCGCTTGTGGTAGATGAAGAAAAAAGCGAGCCACAGACGTAAATCAGAAAAGGCACGATCACCACATGAGACTCCTGAAATTGAATGATCGCTTGCAAAGCTTATTTAGCTACAAGTAATGAAAAAATTGCTAAGATCTGAATTGGTGACCAAATAGATACGATCTGAATTGGTGAAAAAACGGCTAAAACCTGAATATCTGGCCAAATTGATAAGATCTAAATAGCTCGCTTAATTGATAAGATCTGAATAGGTGGCCACATTGCTAAGATCTGAATCAATGCCCAAATTGTTAAGATCTGAATAGCTAGCTAAATTGCTAAGATTTGGATATCTGGCCAAATTGATAACGTCTAAATCGGTGACCAAATTGATAAGATCTGAATCGGTGATCAAATTACTAAGATTTGAACAGGTGGTGAAATCGCTACGATCTTAATCGGTAGCCAAATTGCTAAGGTTTGAACCGGTGGCCTAATTGGAAAAATCTGAAAAGCTAGCTAAATTACTTAGATGTGAATAGCTGGCTAAATTGATAAGATTTGAATAGCTGGCTAAATTGATAAGATTTGAATAGCTTAATAGACTATCTATCTATCTATCTATCTATCTATCTATCTATCTATCTATTGATTCCAGTCTCTTCAATATCTACCTATCTATTGAATACAGTCGCTTCACTATCTATCTATCTATCTATCTATCTATCTATCTATCTATCTTGTCCCGCCAACATTTATTTTTCTATCTATATATCGATTCCAGTGCCCTTTATATATATATATATATCCGCAGACAGATCTGTTTCGCTGTATCACAGCTCATCAGTACGGTTAGACTCCGATTATTTTTAACTCAGGGTTGAAACCCGACCGAATTATATATATATATATATATATATATATATATATATATATATATATATATATATATGTAAGAATCCAAAAGGGAGTGGCTTGATGGTAATATTCCAAATGGAGATCCTATTAAGATTAATTATTAAAAATTAAATATTAAAACTGATTCAGTCAGAAGGTACAATTTAATTAAAATTATTTATCTGCCGAGTCAATATGTATATTTTACATAATAAAAGATTAAAAACTCCCGAGATCATTTTAACGCGTGAAACTAATCACATATTGTCGGCGGTCGTAATCATTATGATAAATTACAATCATTTCATTGGGTGTGTTTGACTAAAAATGAAATCATGAGCGTGTCTTCAAAAATCAACCTTTCTAAATTTTAAATTTTAGATTTAGATTTATAGACATCTGGTTTGTTAATTATTAAGTTAGATTAACAGACAGAAAGATACGCATACCAGAGGGTGAAGATAGATAGATTGATTCAATAAAAAAATAAATACGTTAAATCAAATTATGTTAAATTAAATCTTTTTCCTTTTCTTTTGACAGGCTCACTTCAGGTTTCTCTACCCACATCCCCCACATACACCTCTTACTAAAACAAATTTTTGCATTTGTCCATAATATTAAAGATAGCCGATGAAGTGAATTCAATTCTTTGAAATAATCATACAATCATAAATTTTAAATTTTTTATATGTAAAAACAATAAATATTGGCTTTGTAAATAACTATTTACATTGAGCCCTCTGGCTGAATAGATTTTATTATTTAATTTTTAACAATTAATGTAAATAGGATCTTCATTGTAATTTATATATATATATATATATATATATATATATATATATATATAATCATCCGCAGAGAGATCTGTTTCGCTGTATCACAGCTCATCAGTACAGTTAGACATCCGATTGCTTTTTTTTTACCCAGGATTGAACCCCGACCGAATTGGTGTCAGTTGGTCATTCTACCTCTGAGCTATGGACGCTCGGTAGAAGAAGGCAGTCTTTTTAGCGTGTATATTATCATTATACACGACTAATAGCCAGAGTGCTCTTATTCATTACTGAATGAGCGATGCGTATATATATATATATATATATATATATATATATATATATATACAAGTGAATAAGGAACGAAGAAAATTTAAAACGTTCAAACCATCCTTGGTTTTTTGTATTTAAATGTAAATCATTTTCACAACCAACATTGCCTGATTACAAGATTCTATCTTGAAACATAGTAATTTCTGTGTCACAATGTACGTTTAATTCATAATTATATGATTATATTATGCACTACAGTATTTATTGTATTGAGCACTGTTTATAAAAAAATAAATGCCAGGGAACTCAAAATCGTAAAACCCTGGATCCTTTTTACCTGGATTTATATATATATATATACTAGCAGCATAGCCCGGCGTTGCTTGGGTGTAATAGAAGCTTTAAAACTAATCCATGGTCTTGGAGCTCAGACTCAGCCTAAAGCATATCTGTGTGAAGTATGGTGCGAATCGGATAAAAATTGTGAATTTGTATAAAGGACATACAGATAGATAAACAGACACACAGAAATATCTCGTTTTATATATATATATATTATCGATTTTCTGCACTATTGTAAGAACTGCAACCTTGAAATTTCTGAATATCGTTTCTTATACCTTAGTGTATCAACTTTGATTAAAATCGGACCACTCCTTCTATAACCCGTTTTTTTCGATTATCGATTTCTGATATTTATCGAGTGTACCTCGACACAAAACCTAGCTAAGAACACTCGCAGACGCTTATAGTACAACTGTGTAAATTTTTAAGAAAATCGGTTCAGCCGTTTCGGAGTCTATAGGTAACGGACACACACACAGACAGACACATACACACACAGACAGACACATGCACACAGAGACAAAGTTCCCTTTATAAATAAGTTTATATATATATATATGTATAATTGCAAATACTTTCACTTTTCACGTTAAATAACAATAACCATATGTCGTCAAATTGTTATAGCCGCGATTTTAGGAAAGCGAGTGAAATGTAAATATATTAAGTTAATTGGAACAGGGCATTGGGCATTGCAATGAGACTGAACAGGAACCACAATAAAATAAATTGAAAATATTGCCAAAAATATAAACAACTCTTGAGGGAATATCACAAAAGGTATTTTGTTAATATTAAATGGACAGTAAATTGTCATACGCGATAAACGCTTGGGTGATTATGACTGACGAGGCAGGATATTTTCCCACGGTATGTAGCCATTACTTTCTTTTCTGTTGTTTGCCAACGAAAGCTGTATACTCTGATCTACCCTGCTATTTAATCCATAGCTGGAAAAAATATATTTCTACATCAGTGAATACAACGAATTCAACTGAAATTTAAACCCGGGGCTGATATCCATTGCACTACAACGCAGGGTAAAGTGGTTAAAGAGTAATGAGAAAAAACATAATTGTGGAGTTGTTGTGTCGAAATCTCTGCCGCCAAGTTGTTGTCATTTTGTTAGGGGCCGGAAGAAAGACATGGAAACAAGAAGGTAGGTTCAGAGAGTGTATTAGAATAACAGAACATATATACAAATACGAGTGTTAGGGCCAGGAAGAAAGACACGGAAACAAGAAGGCAGGTTCAGACAGTGTATTAGAATAACAGAACATATATACAATTACGAGTTTTAGGGCCAAGAAGAAAGACACGGAAACAAGAAGGTAGGTTCAGACAGTGTATTAGAATAACAGAACATATATGCAATTACGAGTTTTAGGGCCAAGAAGAAAGACACGGAAACAAGAAGGTAGGTTCAGACAGTGTATTAGAATAACAGAACATATATACAAATACGAGTGTTAGGGCCAAGAAGAAAGACACGGAAACAAGAAGGAAGGTTCAAACAGTGTATTAGAATAACAGAACATATATACAAATACGAGTTTTAGGGCCAGGAAGAAAGACAGGGAAACAAGAAGGTAGGTTCAAACAGTGTATTAGAATAACAGAACATATATGCAATTACGGGTGTTAGGGCCAGGAAGAAAGACACGGAAACAAGAAGGTAGGTTCCAAACAGTGTATTAGAATAACAGGACATATATATATAAATATGAGTGTTAGGGCCATGAAGAAAGACACGGAAACAAGAAGGTAGGTTCAGAGAGTGTATTAGAATAACAGAACATATATAAAAATACGAGTGTTAGGGCCAAGAAGAAAGACACGGAAACAAGAAGGCAGGTTCAAACAGTGTATTAGAATAACAGAACATATATACAAATACGGGTGTTAAGGCCAGGAAGAAAGACACGGAAACTAGAAGGTAGTTCAAAACAGTGTATTAGAATAACAGAACGTATATAAAAATACGAGTGTTAGGGCCAGGAAGAAAGACACGGAAACAAGAAGGTAGGTTCAAACAGTGTATTAGAATAACTGAACAGAGATACAAATACGAGTTTAGGGCCAAGAAGAAAGACACAGAAACAAGAAGGTAGGTTCAAACAGTGCATTAGAATAACTGAACGTATATACAAATACGAGTGTTAGGGCAAGGAAGAAAGACACGGAAACAAGAAGATAGGTTCACACAGTGTATTAGAATAACAGAACATATATACAATTACGAGTTTTAGGGCCAAGAAGAAAGACACGGAAACAAGAAGGCAGGTTCAGACAGTGTATTAGAATAACAGAACATATATACAATTACGAGTTTTAGGGCCAAGAAGAAAGACACGGAAACAAGAAGGTAGGTTCAGACAGTGTATTAGAATAACAGAACATATATACAATTACGAGTTTTAGGGCCAAGAAGAAAGACACGGAAACAAGAAGGTAGGTTCAGACAGTGTATTAGAATAACAGAACATATATACAAATACGAGTGTTAGGGCCAAGAAGAAAGACACGGAAACAAGAAGGTAGGTTCAGACAGTGTATTAGAATAACAGAACATATATACAATTACGAGTTTTAAGGCCAAGAAGAAAGACACGGAAACAAGAAGGAAGGTTCAAACAGTGTATTAGAATAACAGAACATATATACAAATACGAGTTTTAGGGCCAGGAAGAAAGACAGGGAAACAAGAAGGTAGGTTCAAACAGTGTATTAGAATAACAGAACATATATGCAATTACGGGTGTTAGGGCCAGGAAGAAAGACACGGAAACAAGAAGGTAGGTTCAAACAGTGTATTAGAATAACAGGACATATATATATAAATATGAGTGTTAGGGCCATGAAGAAAGACACGGAAACAAGAAGGTAGGTTCAGAGAGTGTATTAGAATAACAGAACATATATAAAAATACGAGTGTTAGGGCCAAGAAGAAAGACACGGAAACAAGAAGGCAGGTTCAAACAGTGTATTAGAATAACAGAACATATATACAAATACGGGTGTTAAGGCCAGGAAGAAAGACACGGAAACTACAAGGTAGTTCAAAACAGTGTATTAGAATAACAGAACGTATATAAAAATACGAGTGTTAGGGCCAGGAAGAAAGACAGGGAAACAAGAAGGCAGGTTCAAACAGTGTATTAGAATAACGGAACATATATACAAATACGGGTGTAAAGGCCAGGAAGAAAGACACGGAAACAAAAAGGTAGTTCAAAACAGTGTATTAGAATAACAGAACATATATACAAATACGGGTGTTAGGGCCAGGAAGAAAGACACGGAAAGAAGAAGGCAGGTTCAAACAGTGTATTAGAATAACAGAACATATATACAAATACGACTGTTAGGGCCAGGAAATAAGACACTGAAACAAGAAGGTAGTTCAAAACAGTGTATTAGAATAACAGAAAATATATATAAATACGAGTGTTAGGGCCAGGAAGAAAAACACGGAAACAAGAAGGCAGGTTCAAACAGTGTATTAGAATAACAGGACATATATATATAAATATGAGTGTTAGGGCCATGAAGAAAGACACGGAAACAAGAAGGTAGGTTCAAACAGTGTATTAGAATAACAGAACATATATACAAATACGGATGTTAAGGCCAGGAAGAAAAACACGGAAACAAGAAGCTAGTTCAAAGAATGTATTAGAATAACAGAACATATATACAAATACGAGTGTTAGGGCCAGGAAGAAAGGCATGGAAAGAAGAAGGTTGGTTCAAACAGTGTATTAGAATAACAGAACATATATACAAATACGAGTTTTAGGGCCAGGAAGAAAAACACGGAAACAAGAAGTCAGGTTCAAACAGTGTATTAGAATAACAGAACATATATACAAAGACGGGTGTTAAGGCCAGGAAGAAAGACACGGAAACAAGAATGTAGGTTCACACAGTTTATTAGAATAACAGAACATATATACAAATACGAGTGTTAGCGCCAGGAAGAAAGACACGGAAACAAGAAGGTAGGTTCAAACAGTGTATTAGAATAACAGAACATATATATAAATACGAGTGTTAGGGCCAGGAAGAAAGACACGGAAACAAGAAGGTAGCTTCAGAGAGTGTATTAGAATAACAGAACATATATACAATTACGAGTGTTAGGGCCAGGAAGAAAGACACGGAAGCAAGAAGGTTGTTCAAAACAGTGTATTAGAATAACAGAACATATATACAAATACTATTGTTAGGGCCAGGAAGAAAGACACGGAAACAAGAAGGTAGGTTCCAACAGTTTATTGGAATAACAGAACATATATACAAATACGGGTGTTAGGGCCAGGAAGAAAGACACGGAAGCAAGAAGGTAGTTCAAAACAGTGTATTAGAATAACAGAACATATATACAAATACGAGTGTTAGGGCCAGGAAGAAAGACACGGAAACAAGAAGGTACGTTCAAAACAGTGTATTAGAATAACAGAACATATATACAAATACGGGTGTTAGGACCAGGAAGAAAGACACGGTAGCAAGAAGGTAGTTCAAAGAGTGTATTAGAATAACAGAACATATATACAAATACGAGTGTTAAGGCCAGGAAGAAAGACACGGAAACAAGAAGGTAGGTTCAAAACAGTGTATTAGAATAACAGAACATATATACAAATACGGGTGTTAGGGCCAGGAAGAAAGACACGGTAGCAAGAAGGTAGTTCAAAGAGTGTATTAGAATAACAGAACATATATACAAATACGAGTGTTAGGGCCAGGAAGAAAGACACGGAAACAAGAAGGTAGGTCCAAAACAGTGTATTAGAATAACAGAACATATATACAAATACGAGTGTTAGGGCCAGGAAGAAAGACACGGAAGCAAGAAGGTAGTTCAAAACAGTGTATTAGAATAACAGAACATATATACAAATACGAGTGTTAGGGCCAGGAAGAAAGACACGGAAACAAGAAGGTAGGTTCAAACAGTGTATTAGAATAACAGAACATATATAAAAATACGAGTGTTAGGGCCAGGAAGAAAGACACGGAAACAAGAAGGTAGGTTCAAACAGTGTATTAGAATAACAGAACATATATACAAATACGAGTGTTAGGGCCAAGAAGAAAGACACGGAAACAAGAAGGTAGGTTCAAACAGTGTATTAGAATAACAGAACATATATACAAATACGAGTGTTAGGGCCAAGAAGAAAGACACGGAAACAAGAAGGTAGTTTCAAACAGTGTATTAGAATAACAGAACATATATACAAATACGGATGTTAGGGCCAGGAAGAAAGACACGGAAACAAGAAGGTAGGTTCAAGCAGTGTATTAGAAAAACAGAACATATATACAAATACGAGTGTTAGCGCCAGGAAAGAGAAAGACACGGAAACAAGAAGGTAGGTTCACACAGTGTATTAGAATAACAGAACATATATATAAATACGAGTGTTAGGGCCAGGAAGAAAGACACGGAAACAAGAAGGTGGCTTCAGAGAGTGTATTAGAATAACAGAACATATATACAATTACGAGTGTTAGGGCCAGGGAAGAAAGACACGGAAACAAGAAGGTAGGTTCAAACAAGTGTATTAGAATAACAGAACATATATACAAATACGAGTGTTAGGGCCAGGAAGAAAAACACAGAAACAAGAAGGCAGGTTCAAACAGTTTATTAGAATAACAGAACATATATACAAATACGGGTGTTAAGGCCAGGAAAAGAACACGGAAACAGTAGGTAGTTCAAAACAGTGTAACCAGAATAACAAGAACATATATACAAATACAGTGTTAGGGCCAGGGGAAGAAAGACACGGAAACAAGAAGGTAGGTTCAAACAGTGCATTGGAATAACAGAACATATACAAATACGGGTGTTAGGGCCAGGAAGAAAGACACGGAAACAAGAAGGTAGGTTCCAACAGTTTATTGGAATAACAGAACATATATACAAATACGGGTGTTAGGGCCAGGAAGAAAGACACGGTAGCAAGAAGGTAGTTCAAAGAGTGTATTAGAATAACTGAAAATATATACAAATACGGGTGTTAGGGCCAAGGAAGAAAGACACGGAAACAAGAAGGTAGGTTCAAAACAGTGTATTAGAATAACAGAACATATATACAAATACGGGTGTTAGGGCCAGGAAGAAAGACACGGTAGCAAGAAGGTAGTTCAAAGAGTGTATTAGAATAACAGAACATATATACAAATACGAGTGTTAAGGCCAGGAAGAAAGACACGGAAACAAGAAGGTAGGTTCAAAACAGTGTATTAGAATAGCAAGAACATATATACAAATACGGGTGTTAGGGCCAGGAAGAGAAAGACACGGTAGCAAGAAGGTAGTTAAAGAGTGTATTAGAATAACAGAACATATATACAAATACGAGTGTTAGGGCCAGGAAGAAAGACACGGAAACAAGAAGGTAGGTTCAAAACAGTGTATTAGAATAACAGAACATATATACAAATACGAGTGTTAGGGCCAGGAAAGAAAGACACCGGAAGCAAGAAGGAGTAGTTCAAAACAGTGTATTAGAATAACAGAACATATATACAAATACGAGTGTTAGGGCCAGGAAGAAAGACACGGAAACAAGAAGGTAGGTTCAAACAGTGTATTAGAATAACAGAACATATATACAAATACGGGTGTTAAGACCAGGAAGAAAAACACGGAAACAAGAAGCTAGTTCAAAGAATGTATTAGAATAACAGAACATATATACAAATACGAGTGTTAGGGCCAGGAAGAAAGGCATGGAAAGAAGAAGGTTGGTTCAAACAGTGTATTAGAATAACAGAACATATATACAAATACGAGTGTTAGGGCCAGGAAGAAAGACACGGAAGCAAGAAGGTAGTTCAGTGTATTAGAATAACAGAACATATATACAAATACGGGTGTTAAGGCCAGGAAGAAAAACACGGAAACAAAGCTAGTTCAAAAGAGTGTATTAGAATAACAGAACATATATACAAAATACGAGTGTTAGGGCCAGGAAGAAAGACACGGAAACAAGAAGGTAGGTTCACACAGTGTATTAGAATAACAGAACATATATATAAATACGAGTGTTGGGGCCAGGAAGAAAGACACGGAAACAAAAGGTAGGTTCAAACTGTGTATTAGAATAACTGAACATATATACAAATACGAGTGTTAGAGATAAGAGAAAGACACGGAAACAAGAAGGTAGGTTCAAACAGTGTATTAGAATAACTGAACATATATACAAATACGAGTGTTAGGGCCAAAGAAGGAAGACACGGAAACAAGAAGGTAGGTTCAAACAGTGTATTAGAATAACTGAACATATATACAAATACGAATCTTAGGGCCAAGAAGAAAGACACGGAAACAAGAAGGTGGGTTCAAACAGTGTATTAGAATAACTGAACATATATACAAATACGGGTGTTAACGCGAGGAAGAAAGACAAGGAAACAAGAAGGTAGGTTCACACAGTGTATTAGAAATTAATCTTTGAACATATATACAAATACGAGTGTTAGGGCCAGGAAGAAAGACACGGAAACAAGAAGGTAGGTTCACACAGTGTATTAGAATAATAGAACATACATACAAATACGAGTGTTAGGGCCAAAAAGAAAGACACGGAAACAAGAAGGTAGGTTCAAACAGTATATTAGAATAACTGAACAGATATACAAATACGGGTAAGTTAGGGCCAAGAAGAAAAACACGGAAACAAGAAGGTAGGTTCAAACAGTGTATTAGAATAACAGAACATATATACAAATACGGGTGTTAGGGCCAAGAAGAAAGACCCGGAAACAAGAAGGTAGATTGAACCAGTGTATTAGAATAACAGGACATATATACAAATATGGGTGTTAAGGCCAGGAAGAAAGACACGGAAAAAAAGCAGGTAGGTTCAAACAGTGTATTAGAATAATAGAACATATATACAAATACGGATTTTAGGCCAAGAAGAAAGACACGGAAGCAAGAAGTGTGTGGTCTGGAAATGCTCAGTGTATTAGAATAACTGAACATATATACAAATACGAGTGTTAGCCAAGAAAAAGACACGGAAACAAGAAGGTAGGTTAAAACAGTTTCTTAGAATAACAGAACATATATACAAATACGAGTGTTAGGGCCAAGAAGAAAGACACGGAAACAAGAAGGTAGGTTCAAACAGTGTAGCAGAACAACAGAACATATATACAAATACGAGTGTTAGGGCCATGAGAAGAAAGACACGGAAACAAGAAGGTAGGTTCAAACAGTGTATTAGAATAACAGAACATATATACAAATACGAGTGTTAGGGCCAAGAAGAAAGACACGTGAAACAAAGAAGCTGGTTCAAACAGTGTATTAGAATAACCGAACAGATATACAAATACGAGTGTTAGGGCCAAGAAGAAAGACACGGAAAACAAGAAGGTAGGTTCAAACAGTGTATTAGAATAACAGAACATATATAAAAATACGAGTGTTAGGGCCAGGAAGAAAGACACGGAAACAAGAAGGTAGGTTCAAACAGTGTATTAGAATAACAGAACATATATACAAATACGAGTGTTAGGGCCAAGAAGAAAGACACGGAAACAAGAAGGTAGGTTCAAACAGTGTATTAGAATAACTGAACAGATATACAAATACGAGTGTTAGGGCCAGGAAGAAAGACACGGAAGCAAGAAGGTAGGTTCAGTGTATTAGAATAACAGAACATATATACAAATACGGGTGTTAAGGCCAGGAAGAAAAACACGGAAACAAGAAGCTAGTTCAAAAGAGGTATTAGAATAACAGAAAACATATATACAAATACGAGTGTTAGGGCCAGGAAGAAAGACACGGAAACAAGAAGGTAGGTTCACACAGTGTATTAGAATAACAGAACATATATATAAATACGAGTGTTGGGGCCAGGAAGAAAGACACGGAAACAAGAATAGTAGGTTCAAACTGTGTATTAGAATAACTGAACATATATACAAATACGAGTGTTAGGGCCAAGAAGAAAGACACGGAAACAAGAAGGTAGGTTCAAACAGTGTATTAGAATAACTGAACATATATACAAATACGAGTGTTAGGGCCAAGAAGGAAGACACGGAAACAAGAAGGTAGGTTCAAACAGTGTATTAGAATAACTGAACATATATACAAATACGAATGTTAGGGCCAAGAAGAAAGACACGGAAACAAGAAGGTAGGTTCAAACAGTGTATTAGAATAACTGAACATATATACAAATACGGGTGTTAAGGCGAGGAAGAAAGACACGGAAACAAGAAAGTGGGTTCACACAGTGTATTAGAATAACTGAACATATATACAAATACGAGTGTTAGGGCCAAGGAAGAAAGACACGGAAACAAGAAGGTAGGTTCACACAGTGTATTAGAATAATAGAACACTATACAAATACGAGTGTTAGGGCCAAAGAAAAGACACGGAAACAAGAAGTGAGGTTCAAACAGTGTATTAGAATAACTGAACAGATATACAAATACAGGTGTTAGGGCCAAGAAGAAAAACACGGAAACAAGAAGGGTAGGTTCAAATGAGGTGTATTAGAATAACAGAACATATATACAAATACGGGTGTTAGGGCCAAGAAGAAAAGACTTGAAACAAGAAGGTAGATTGAACCAGTGTATTAGAATAACAGGACATATATACAAATATGGGTGTTAAGGCCAGGAAGAAAGACACGGAAAAAAACTGAGTAGGTTCAAACAGTGTATTAGAATAATAGAACATATATACAAATACGGATGTTAGAGGCCAAGAAGAAGAAGAAGACACACGGAAATAAGAAGGTAGGTTCAAACAGTGTATTAGAATAACTGAACATATATACAAATACGAGTGTTAGGGCCAAGAAAAAGACACGGAAACAAGAAGGTAGGTTAAAACAGTTTCTTAGAATAACAGAACATATATACAAATACGAGTGTTAGGGCCAGAAAGACACGGAAACAAGAAGGTAGGTTCAAACAGTGTGGTAGAATAACAAGACATATATACAAATACGGGTGTTGGGGCCAAGAAGAAAGACACGGAAACAAGAAGGTAGGTTCAAACAGTGTATTAGAATAACAGAACATATATACAAATACGAGTGTTAGGGCCAAGAGAAGAAAGACACGGAAACAAGCTAGGTTCAAACAGTGTATTAGAATAACTGAACAGATATACAAATACAAGTGTTAGGGCCAAGAAGAAAAGACACAAACAAGAAGGTAGGTTCAAACAGTGTATTAGAATAACAGAACATATATAAAAATACGAGTGTTAGGGCCAGGAAGAAAGACACGGAAACAAGAAGGTAGGTTCAAACAGTGTATTAGAATAACAGAACATATATACAAATACGAGTGTTAGGGCCAAGAAGAAAGACACGGAAACAAGAAGGTAAGGACAAACAGTGTATTAGAATAACTGAACAGATATACAAATACGATTGTTAGGGCCAAGAAGAAGACACGGAAACAAGAAGGTAGTTTCAAACAGTGTATTAGAATAACAGAACATATATAAAAATACGAGGTGTTAGAAGCCGGGAAGAAAGACACGGAAACAAGAAGGTAGGTTCAAACAGTGTATTAGAATAACAGAACATATATACAAATACGAGTGTTAGGGCCAAGAGAGAAAGACACGGAAACAAGAAGGTAGGTTCAAACAGTGTATTAGAATAACTGAACAGATATACAAATACGAGTGTTAGGGCCAAGAAGAAAGACACGGAAACAAGAAGGTAGGTTCAAACAGTGTATTTTGAATAACAGAACATATATAAAAATACGAGGTGTTAGGGCCAGGAAGAAAGACACGGAAACAAGAAGGTAGGTTCAAACAGTGTATTAGAATAACAGAACATATATGTAAATACGAGTGTTAGGGCCAAGAAGAAAGACACGGAAACAAGAAGGTAGTTTCAAACAGTGTGTATTAGAATAACAGAACATATATACAAATACGAGTGTTAGGGCCAAGAAGAAAGACACGGAAACAAGAAGGTAGTTTCAAACAGTGTATTAGAATAACAGAACATATATACAAATACGGATGTTAGGGCCAGGAAGAAAGACACGGAAACAAGAAGGTAGGTTCAAGCAGTGTATTAGAAAAACAGAACATATATACAAATACCCAGTGTTAAGGCTAGGAAGAAAGACACGGAAACAAGAAGGTAGGTTCAAACAGTATATTAGATTAACAGAACATATATACAAATACGAGTGTTAGGGCCAGGAAGAAAGACACGGAATCAAGAAGGCATGTTCAAACAGTTTATTAGAAAAACAGAACATATATACAAATACGTGTGTTAAGGCCAGGAAGAAAGACACGGAAACAAGAAGGTAGGTTCAAACAGTGTATTAGAATAACAGAACATATATACAAATACGGGTGTTAGGGCCTGGAAGAAAGACACGGAAACAAGAAGGTAGGTTCAAACAGTGTATTAGAATAATAGAACATATATACAAATACGTGTGTTAAGGCCAGGAAGAAAGACACGGAAACAAGAAGGTAGGTTCAAACAGTGTATTAGAATAACAGAACATATATACAAATACGTGTGTTAAGGCCAGGAAGAAAGACACGGAAACAAGAAGGTAGGTTCAAACAGTGTATTAGAATAATAGAACATATATACAAATACGAATTTTAGGGCCAAGAAGAAAGACACGGAAACAAGAAGGTAGGTTCAAACAGTGTATTAGAATAACTGAACATATATACAAATACGAATGTTAGGGCCAAGAAGAAAGACACGGAAACAAGAAGGTAGGTTCAAACAGTGTATTAGAATAACTGAACATATATACAAATACGGGTGTTAAGGCGAGGAAGAAAGACACGGAAACAAGAAGGTAGGTTCACACAGTGTATTAGAATAACAGAACATATATACAAATACGAGTGTTAGCGCCAGGAAGAATGATACCGAAACAAGACGGTAGGTTCACACAGTGTATTAGAATAACAGTACATATATATAAATACGAGTGTTAGGGCCAGGAAGAAAGACACGGAAACAAGAAGGTAGGTTCACACAGTGTATTAGAATAATAGAACATATATACAAATACGAGTGTTAGGGCCAAGAAGAAAGACACGGAAACAAGAAGGTAGGTTCAAACAGTTTAGTAGAATAACAGAACATATATACAAATACGAGTGTTAGGGCCAAGAAGAAAGACACGGAAACAAGAAGGTAGGTTCAAACAGTGTAGTAGAATAACAGAACATATATACAAATACGAGTGTTAGGGCCAAGAATAAAGACACGGAAACAAGAAGGTAGGTTCAAACAGTGTATTAGAATAACTGAACAGATATACAAATATGAGTGTTAGGGCCAAGAAAAAGACACGGAAACAAGAAGGTAGGTTAAAACAGTTTATTAGAATAACAGAACATATATGCAAATACGAGTGTTAGGGCCAAGAAGAAAGACACGGAAACAAGAAGGTAGGTTCAAACAGTGTAGTAGAATAACAGAACATATATACAAATACGAGTGTTAGGGCCAAGAAGAAAGACACGGAAACAAGAAGGTAGGTTCAAACAGTGTATTAGAATAACAGAACATATATAAAAATACGAGTGTTAGGGCCAGGAAGAAAGACACGGAAACAAGAAGGTAGGTTCAAACAGTGTATTAGAATAACAGAACATATATTCAAATACGAATGTTAGGGCCAAGAAGAAAGACACGGAAACAAGAAGGTAGGTTCAAACAGTGTATTAGAATAACTGAACAGATATACAAATACGAATGTTAGGGCCAACAAGAAAGACACGGAAACAAGAAGGTAGGTTCAAACAGTGTATTAGAATAACAGAACATATATACAAATACGAGTGTTAGGGCCAAGAAGAAAGACACGGAAACAAGAAGGTAGGTTCAAACAGTGTATTAGAATAACAGAACATATATACAAATACGAGTGTTAGGGCCAAGAAGAAAGACACGGAAACAAGAAGGTAGTTTCAAACAGTGTATTAGAATAACAGAACATATATACAAATACGGATGTTAGGGCCAGGAAGAAAGACACGGAAACAAGAAGGTAGGTTCAAGCAGTGTATTAGAAAAACAGAACATATATACAAATACGAGTGTTAAGGCCAGGAAGAAAGACACGGAAACAAGAAGGTAGGTTCAAACAGTGTATTAGAATAACAGAACATATATACAAATACGAGTGTTAGGGCCAGGAAGAAAGACACGGAAACAAGAAGGCATGTTCAAACTGTTTATTAGAAAAACAGAACATATATACAAATACGTGTGTTAAGGCCAGGAAGAAAGACACGGAAACAAGAAGGTAGGTTCAAACAGTGTATTAGAATAACAGAACATATATACAAATACGGGTGTTAGGGCCTGGAAAAAAGACACGGAAACAAGAAGGCATGTTCAAACAGTGTATTAGAATAACAGAACATATATACAAATACGAATTTTAGGGCCAAGAAGAAAGACACGGAAACAAGAAGGCATGTTCAAACAGTGTATTAGAATAACAGAACATATATACCAATACGGGTGTTAAGGCCAGTTAGACAGACACGGAAACAAGATGGTAGGTTCAAACAGTGTCTTAGAATAACAGAAAAATATATACAATAAAAGTGTTAGTAATCAGCAAAATTGAAGTGTAAGCTGGTTATTTTGTTTTTATAGCAAATCAACCTCGGCGGGTAATTTATTGCCAACTAAGTTTTATTTATTTATTGCTGGTAATACCTTTTTCTTTCAACAATTTATTGTTGTTTTCATATAAATTTTGTGTCTAGTAATACTTTTTTCTTTTTCAAGTACCAAGATTCATTGGGATTTGTTTTTAAGGGCAGGGTCCCAAAGTCCTACTCAGTTATTTAACCCATAACTAGAGGAAATAGACGGATTAATACCTTTCCTAAGGGTACAAGTGCTTAAGTGAAAGCAGGGTATTCAACTGAAATTCGAACTCTGTTCACCGATTTCTCCTTCCGAGCCGATATCCACTGCACCACAACGCACATCCGTCACTAAATGTTTACAGCACCTGGTATTCCCAAGCGGTCACCATCTAAGTACTGACCAGGCTCGACGTTGCTTAACTTCGGTGATCGAGCGAGAACTGGTGTATTCAACGTAATATGGCCGTAAGCACGCACATGCGTCATTAAACGCTTACAACAGCTGGTATTCCCAAGCGGTCACCCATCTAAGTACTGACCAGGCTCAACGTTACTTATCTTCGGTGCTCGAGCAGAACCGGTGTATTCAACGTGTTAGGCCGTAAGCCAGAAGTGTACGTCCGAACGGTATAGTCACTAGACTGTGTTACAGCTGCATCCTAGCTGCGTACCCGGAAGTCACTCAGATTATTATTTATTGACGGAGGAAGAGTCCTTCCTCATAGATAGGGCACCATAACAAAAATAAAAATAAAAAAAGGTTAGAAGAATGGCGAATGATGAATCATGTCAAGAAGTTTATATTAGATAAGATAAATTATCTATGAAGTCATACAAGATATTGTGTTAATCAAAAGTGTTTTGGGGAATGTCTTACAGGTTTTCATTTATTTAGAGCTAAAACATTTAAACTACGCATCCTTTGCATAATAAAACCTACAAACTGAATAACAAGACTTTTTCCTACTAAATTTCATCGAAGACAAACCTCGAGAGCCACTCAAGGCTGAAATTTACAGTCGAAATGATAATGAGTGGAGTGTGCGATAAGAATGGAAACTAAGGTGGTAACTAGTGGATATTTCGAGAATAAAGAGGATAGATAAAGGTTGACCACTGACTTGAGAAATGGTCAAAACTAAAACTTTAAAGCTTATATACCTGGGAAGTGTTTTGACAGAGGATGAAAAATGCGATACGGAAATCCAAAGACGCATTGACATGGCCATGGCTAAACACGCATTTCAGAAACTAGACAGAGTATTAAAAGACAGGAAAATCTCTTTAGAAACAAAGAAAAGAGTGCTGGATTGCTATGAGATATATGTCCTTCTGTATGAAAGTGAATTCCGGACGATCTCATCAAGGATGAAGAATAGGCTTGAGGCAGTATGGATGTGTTTTTGCAGAAGGATGCTGAGGATACCATAGAGAAAGCACGTGTGAACGATGGGGTGTTGAAAAGGATGAGAAGAAAACTGATTATAAATATCAGGAAGAGACAAATGAGGTTCCTGGGACACGTAATGAAGAAGGAAGGCCTAGAGAACTTAATACTCATAAGTCGAATAAATAGAAGAAGAGACAGGGGAAAGCAGCGCGAGACGTACTTGCAAGGTCTGAGCAAATGGTTGACGGAGCGGGCATTGGGAGAGATAGCAATAGAAAAATTTACTGAGAGCGACAAGAGACAGAGCCAAGTGGAAGTCCATGATCGCCTAGGTCCTGAAGGGATACGGAACATGAAGAAGAAGAAGAAGAATTTTTAAAATGCTATCAATATGAATAAGAAGGGCGATTTTAAGCTGAAGTGCACATGACGACTCACAGTCTCGCAAGACTCTATTTTTGTTATTAAGGAAAAGACACGTCTTCTTTCAGATTATTTTTCTCGAAAGTCCATATCTGCTCAGTTTCATATCCCAAACGTAAACCGATCTATTTTCTTGCATAGTAAAAACATTCAAACTCCTGAAGCGAACAAGACGAGTAAAACCGTAACAGAAGAAAGATTATTTGCACTATTCTGTTATTTCTATTCAACCTCTTTGCAATTTCCTAAGTTGTGTTCTCATCACATAATAAAAGATTCAGCTGAAAAGTTCGTAAACTGACCAAAATACTCTTGTGGGATGTGACCAAATGTAGTTTATTTTTAAACATAGAGCCCTTCATAGTCCACACACTTCTTCCATCGGTATAGCAATGCTTGGATCCCATTCGTGAATAAACTTTCTTTCTGTTGGTCAAAAAAGTTAGATATGACGTCATCTTACAGCGATACTAGTTCCCAGCTAAGAGCAAACTTCATTTTGGGAAAAAGATAATAGTCAGATGGGGCCTAATCAGGAGAATAATGATGGTGATCAACCAATTCAATGCCACAGTTTGCGCAGTAACCATTTAAACAAAGAATATTGTCCAGATGAAACCAGACACCTTCCGTCTGGTTTCATGGGTGTTTGGTCTTGATGGGTTTTTGTAAATGCCTCAGGACATTGGTGTAGTACTCCCCATTGAATACGAAGGTAGGCTGAAATATTCATAAGCTGACGAAGATACGCACATGGAATGTGACTAAATAAGGTTTATTTTTAAACATCGACCTCTTTGTGATCTACACACTTCTTCAATCTGTGTAGCAATGCTTCGAACTCGTTCGTGGAGAAAGTTCCTTTTTGTTAGTCAAAAAAGTTAAATATGAGGTCATCCATTTGCGATACTGGTTTCCAGCTAATTGTATATTCATGTTGGAAAAGATATAATAGTCAGACTGAGTCTAATTAAGAGGATAAGGAATGTGATCAACCAGTTCAAAGCCACAGTCATGCACAGTAGCCATTGAAAATCAAGGCTTGTGTAGTAGAGCATTGTTCCGATAAAACAAGAGCACTTTCTTAAGTTTTTCCTGGGTTTTTGATGTTGATAGCCTTTCGTGTGGGTCTCACCAACTTGGTATAATACTCTGAATTGATGATGCGACGCATTTTATAATAGTCAAAAATAATTCTTTTTATTTTTCAACAATCCGTGACAATCAGCTTCACTGCAAATGAAAGAACTTCTTCTTTGTAACGGGTGAGGCGTTTTTTTTTCCACTGCATACATTGTCTGTTTTTTCTATGATCTCAACACTCATCGTTGGTTAGGAAACTTTCAAGGAAACCAGTTAAATCTGCCTCAAACAATGTCATATTTTTCCGTGATGTGATCAGCCTGGTGTGATTTTGATCAGGTGTCAGAAGACGTGGCACCCACTGAACAGAAACCTTCGTTATGAACAGAATATTCTCAAGTCTCTCATGCGATAATCTAATAGCATTGGCGATTTGACTTATAGCTAACCGCCACTCGTCCATCACCAAGTGGTGAACACGATCAAAATTTTATTCAGTGGTGGAAGTTGCAGGACATTCAGAGCATGGGTCATCTGCAAGGCCCTCCCTTCACATCATAGATACAGTCACCCACTTTTTCACTGTTCATAAACCTGGAGTTTTATCTCCTGGTGTAGTAACCATATCAGCAGAATATGTCGTAGGAGGATAAACCTTTTTTAACAGGTACTTCACAACACCTCGGTGCCAAATCTGGTTCATTGTCAAATGAAGTCGTTACTAGTTACTCTTGAATGCTTCTTTGAACAGTCAATTGCCATTTTAGTCTGTTGTGGGATCTCCCCATTTTGTATATGACAATGAACTCGACTGTGTTTATATCTAATCCTGCCATATAGAGAACACAGGTGGAAGATCTGGAATCTCAGTTGTGGTTGCAGTTTACAGTGGAGATTAATTCGTAGAGATCCGTTACAGTTATTGAAGAGTTCCGACTGATACCGAAGATTTACCCGGACATACTATTTCACTTCAAGATTTGTACATATTTATTTCTACTAACAGTATTCCTGAATTGACTTACACGCGTTCCAGTTTGTATATTACGTTCCAATATAACCTACTTTCTATCTCCAGACCGGTTTTTGTTGTTCATTATTTTGGCGGTTCCTCCATCGGAATTCACAACACAGTCATTAATTTTTTAAAAAAGAGTTGGAATTAATTCATGCAAGATTTCGCAGCTCAAGCATCACCCTTTATAGTCAGACTGTGAACTTTTTACTCCACCCTCGTAACATTACAATATGCTGTTCTATTTTTGTTTTTTTTTCGCGGCCATGTAATTTTTACAAACCAAAACAAGACTTGAAATAGAGATACTGATAAAAATTCAGTCAGTTAAGTGAAACACGCTTGTGCGATCATGTCTCGAAAGAAACATGACAGACTGGACAGAAGATTATCCCACAGTAGATTGCCATTACTTTCAAGGTAGGCTGGTTGGCAGCCACGACTAAAGAACCCAGTCAGTCCTCTCATTTAACCCATAACTGGATGGTTTTTGACGCATTAATACCTTTCCCAAGGATATTTGCACGTAAATGAATGCAAGGAATTCAACTGGAATTCGAATTCGGCTCCTCGATTTATCGTTCCGAGCCGATATCCACTACACCACAATTTACTATACCTTTTAACAATATGTTTTCATGATATGATTAACAACACTGTTGTTGCAGAATAAAATCTCACGCCAATAAATAAATTATTGTAAATATTTAAAATGTAATGGATATTATAACTTACATGATGTATTCATTATATAAACTTTTGGAAACATCAGTTGCTTAATAGAAATGTTACTGTGATAACTGAGTTGCATAAGGTGAGCTGAGTGTATTTGCTATATTGATTATTTAGCAGATCAATCGATAGTCGATTAAAAGAAAGAAAGAAAGAAAGAATTGTACAGAAGGCAAAAGGAAACAAAAAACGAACGAATTTGAAAGGAAGGAAGGAAGGAAGGAAGGAAGGAAGGAAGGAAGGAAGGAAGGAAGGAAGGAAGGAAGGAAGGAAGGAATAATTGGGTAAAAAGTCAATGGAAAGGAAAAAGAAGTAATGCCAGAATCAAAATACAGTGAAAGAAAGAAAGAAAGAAAGAAAGAAAGAAAGAAAGAAAGAAAGAAAGAAAGAAAGAACGAATGAATGAATGAATAGGTGGAACAGAAAGAAAGAAAGAAAGAAAGAAAGAACAAATGAATGAGTGGAACGTCAAGAAAGAAAGAAAGAAAGAAAGAAAGAAAGAAAGAACAAATGAATGAGTGGAACGTCAAAGAAAGAAAGAAAGAAAGAAAGAAAGAAAGAAAGAAAGAAAGAAAGAAAGAAAGGTTCGAGTAAAAAGTCAACAATAAAAGAAAGAAAGAAAGAACAAATGAATGGGTGGAACGTCAAGAAAGAAAGAAAGAAAGAAAGAAAGAAAGAAAGAAAGAAAGAAAGAAAGGTTCGAGTAAAAAGTCAACAATAAAAGAAAGAAAGAAAGAAAGAAAGAAAGAAAGAAAGCAGAAAGAACGAATGAATTAATGGGTGGAACGTAAAGAAAGAAAGAAAGAAAGAAAGAAAGAAAGAATTTAGACGCAAAGAAAGAAAGAATCGGGTAAAAAGTCAACAGTAAAAGAAAGAAAGAAAGAAAGAAAGAAGAAAGAAAGAAAGAAAGAATTAGATAAAAAATCAACAGAAAAGGAAGGAAACATAGAAAACATTAAAAGTACTGAAAGAAAGAAAGAGAAACCAAGAAGCAAAATAAAAGAAAGAAAACAAAGAAAAAAGAACAAGGGCAAAACAGTTGTTTAGCCTACAGTATATATGGAGCTCACAAGTTGATGTTGATCAACAGAAGGGAAAATAAAATATTTTCTGCTCCATTTCTTGTAAATAAAGAACTACCTTTGGTTATTGCAAACATGTCGTATTTCCCTATAAAATATTCAATATATGAGGCAGATCAATAATAGAGGCTTAAAAGATTACAATCTCCATTGTTAGTAGCATGTACTTAATGCTACTTACACCAATTTTGTCGTATCTGGCCTACAAAATGAATCACTTGCTGGCATAGATCAATAAGGAAGAATATAAAGAGATTCCAACCCCCTGTTATTAATGCCGAGTACTTAGGACTCATTATAACGACTTTCTTGTCTCCATTCTACAAACAAGATGTCTGCTAATTCTTTGCTCCATACGATACAACACACGACTATAGCTACTCTCCCGCTATATTCTAGTGAGATTTTCAGATAAGCTCTATTCTTTAGATTGACAAATTCAGATCTCTAATGCTTGGACTCGCCGTGCTGGTTCCATTGACTCGAATCACCACCATTTCTTTTGCATTCTAAATCTAAAAAGAAAGTCCAGTATTGTTTCCCCCCCCCCAAAACTGTTCGTTTGTTGAACGTGTGAATGCTTATCAGATCACTACAATGTTAATTAATGTACAATGAGCGTTGTGATGCAAAAATGTACGTTGCAGTGGAGTGGGTATCGATCGTCTCAGAATGAGAAATCGCAGAAGCAGGTTCGAATCTTAGTTGAATTTGTTGCATTCACTTTCGCGCAAATGCCCTTGGAAAAGGTATTAATCCGTCTCTTCTCCCTCCAGCCATGGATTAAATAAACAGCATGGGTTCTATAGCTTTGATTGGCAACCAGTCTACCGCAGAAAGTAATGGCAACCTACTGCGGCAAAATCTTCTACCCAGTCAGTAATGTCTCTTTCGAGCATAGGATATCAATGAATCTAAACAATCATGCAAATACCGCTGGGCTTTTTGAGATTTTGACACAGAATTATACCAGCTGCGCGGCGTGTTTGGTGTCCATTTTTCTTCTTTTATGAGGTTATCATCCGCATGAAACTTTAAATAGCAATATGCGATAAGATGTAGCTAAACGATTTTATATATATATATATATATATATATATATATATATATATATATATATACTAGCAGTATAGCCCGGCATTTCTAGGGTGTAATGAAAGCTTTAAAATTAATCCATGGTCCTGGAGCTCAGACTCTTTGCACGTTGACACGAAAGACTAAAAAGCAATAGTTGATTCCAGTTAAAGCGAAACCGTAGACTGAAAGAAAAATGAATGGATGAAAGTCAAATTTTGATTTCCTGGTATCGATTTCAAATAAGTTTTTCGTTGTAAACTGAATTTTGAAGGCTAAATAAGTCCTCTAAGTAAATGGTATCCTGGCTGAGACTAAGAACTACAATTATACCTACTTAGAGCCAAACCCGAAGCAAAAACTAAAATAAAGGGGGCTGAAAAAAATACAGATATACAGGCAGATAAACAGACACACACACAAACATCTTGCTTTTATGTATATATACTATCGATTTTCTGCACTGTTGTAAGAACTGCAGCCTTGAAACTTCTGAATATCGTTTCTTATGTCTTTGTCTATGAGTCTGTCAAATTTGATTAAAATCGGACCACTCCTTCTATAACCCGATTTTTTCGATTATCGATTATCGATATTTATCGGGGATACCTCGACACAAAACCTAGATAAGAACACTTGCAGACGCTTATAGTACAACTGTGTAAATTTTCAAGAAAATCGGTTCAGCCATTTCGGAGTTTATCGGTAAAGGACACACACACAAGTTCCATTTATAAATAAGTTTAGATATATAAATGCAAACGTATCGCTATACTCGTTTCGAAAAAAATTCCGCGTATATATGCGGAAGGAAAAAATGGTTGTAAAAAAAGAAATAGCTATGCACATGAACATCAGCCAAAGCGATTTGGACCGAGCCAGTACGTAGCCTAAAGAAAAAACCCGAGACGCGTAATCAATAACAAAAAAAACAAAAAAACGCTCAATAAGTAAGCAGAGCAGAGCAGAATAAATAAATTAACCTAGTGAGCCAACAAACCTACCAAAGTTTCACCTAAACGGATCTTCAGGGATCTTCAGTCAAATATATATATATATATTAATCATATCACCCCGAGCAAATGTAATCATACTCATAAATATCTATTAGGCTCATACAAACATATATGAAAGTGTTGCAAAATCCTCGAATAACTACCCCCTAATTTTGCAAATTTTGGGGTTGTTTGAAAATGCCACTCGCGTGTTCGTAAAAATTCCTTATTGAAGTGTTTGAAAAACGATAAAATCAGTTATTGCAAATCGACTAAAGATACTGAAAGGTCCAAACCTAGGTTGTGAAAATAACTTATTTCCAAATGAAAAATTATTCAAAAGTTCTACAATATAATTGTATTGAACACTTTTAATACAACTACTTACTGGTCTAATTTAATTATGGCTCAAAACTATATATATATATATATATATATGTATGTGTGTGTGTGTGTGTGTGTGTGTGTGTGTGTGTGTGTGTGTGTGCATATAATCCTGATCAAAATCTCAAAACCAGATACAAAAGGGTTGAAAATATAAAATACACTTACTTTAATCAAAATATATTTGCAAAACATTCATGTTTAATTAGAAAATATATATCAACAGACAAATAAAAATGTTAAGCTTTTAATTGATTAATTTAAACAAGCATTGAAAAAGTATATATTTTTTTTTTGGTTGATTACAAAGATAAGACCATCTGTGAAAAAAATACTGGAAAAAAATCTAGAATTAGTCAGTGTCCTCATTGCTTCAGGTGTGTAGATATCTACTTAGCTTATTTCCAGCATTAAATCTCAGGTTTTAAAATGGCTAAGAGTAGAATTGTAACAAAGTTTAATCAGGGCAGAATTGTTTAACTTCATATATATATATATATATATATATATATATATATATATATATATATATATAGTAATACCACGCATGGTTTGCTTTGTTTTGTTGTACGGCATATCAACCTCAATCGGTCATTTAATGCCGACGAGATTTTTAAACTAGATTCGTATGAATAGAATATGTATTCTTTGTAAAAATCAATTTGTAGATCAGGTTTCATTAACGTATTTTTGTAAAGAGGGGTTTGTCGAGAATTAGATGTATTGTTGGTATGTATCTTTCAAAGGTATATCGCTGTCGAGACATGATCGCTCAAAGCGTGTATCACGTATGGCACTTAACTGACCAACTTGAATGGATTGTAGTTCTAGTGTATATTAAGGGGAATCTTTTCTTATTTAAGATATATAGGTGATTATTGGTTTCTATATAAGGACTTTGCATGGGTGAGCTCTAGAAGATTCCGAGATTTAATATTGATTTTGTTTGGTTTGAGATTTTTAAAAGATTTCTGTGTGATACTGAGTCCATAGTCTAATTTTGATCTGACGTGTGACCTATATATTCCGAATATTACTTTTTGGTCGGCGACCCAGTTCAGTATTGATATTACTTTTAGAAGCTTCAAAGCCTTTTGTTTTTTTTTTGTTGAAGGTAATCAAACGGGAAGTTTGGTTTGTTTTGTTTTACGGGATATCGACCTTGTTTAATGCCAAGAAGATTTTTACAATAGATTAGTATGAATAGAATATGTATTCTTTGTAAAAAATCAGTTTATAGATCAGGTTTCATTGACGTATTTTTGTAAAGAGGGGTTTGTCGAGAATTAGATGTATTGTTGGTATGTATCTTTCAAATGTATATCGCTGTCGAGACATGATCACCCAAAGCATGTATCACTTATGGTACTTAACTGGCCAACTTGAATGGATTGTAGTTCTAGTGTATATTAAGGGGAAATTTTTTTTCATCTCAGAGATATAGGTGATTATTGGTTTCTATATAAGGACTTTGCATGGGTGAGCTCTAGAAGGTTGCGAGATTTAATATTGATTTTGTTTGGCTTGTAGTTTTTGAAAACCATTCTTTACAATTCCAAGTGCGTTATATTCTAAGATTATCCAGTAGATGCCGGTTTGGTTTGGTTTGTTTTACGGCATATCAACACCTCAATGTGTCATTTAATGCCGACGAGATTTTTACAATATATTTGTATGAATAGAATATACTTTCTTTGTAAAGTGGGTTTCATTGAGAGTCAGATGTATTGCTGGTAATTTTTTTTTTTTTCACATATTTTTGTTGGTAACATTTTTCCTTGAAAAACGTATTTTTCATTAGTAACATCTTCCCTTCATAAACGTTTTGTTGGTAAATAATTTCATAGTATTTCGATATACTAGGTTTGGTGGGGTAACAATTTACACATAGCTGAAACCCTAACAGGTGCTATCACTCCGGATCAGGTTGGACCTGGGAACAAAAGTAATTAAGAAGATGGTTTCATCCTCTTCACAACCTCCCAATCAGAGGCCTTGCTGCTGGATGCAGTTTACCGTCATGCCCAGGACCACCACACATGTTAAAAAGCACAAGAAAATTCTACGAAAAAGAATCCTACTTCATTGTTTAATTTTCGTCTATAGAATAGACGACAAAGCGTGTCCGAAACTTCCGACTTTATTAATCTATCTCATCATGCTTTCTTTTATTTAAAGAGACTACGAGTATAAAATGAACATTATTAGTTTTATTGACAGTATTTTGATCATTTTTTTGTGTTTTTTCTTATTCCTATATGCAGGCATACCTCGGGTTACGTCGTTCCAGTTATAAGTTGTTTGTCAAAGAATATATATATATGGAAATATAAAAATCAAGTTTAAGTAATTTTTATTCGACTTTACGTCTGCTCGTCAGAAATATTGATGTCTGAATATTAGTCGAAAAGCGTTAAAAGCACCTGTTACTGTAGAATACATAAGAATAACAGTATACAAAATCATCTTAAAATATCTACATTTACGGTAAATGTTAAGATAATAAACATAAATCCTAGAGAATGAAACACGAAAACATGTGTCTCTGTGTTGTCGGCTTATTTAGTGTTTTTTAAGAATTCAACATTGGCTTTTTCCACTGTTGTTTCAATATGAATCGTTTTTATGTACCGATGTAAATAAACAAATTGAATGTAACTATTGATAAATTTAACATAAATTAGTTTATTTTCTACTATCGCAAAAGAATTTTAATAATTGTAGTTGTTATTTAGCCTTACAAAATCATTTTATTTTATAATGTCTTATAGCAAAACAAATTCGCAAATAAAGAGTCTGCGATGTACTGTAAAGATCGCCAAATTGTAAACATCTACATTTACAAGTATGTATGTACGTACATGTATTCGTAAATTTACATTACTTTCTTCTCTGTACTGTATTAAAAACTTAAATTTATTTGGAAAATAAAATTATATTCTTATTGACTAAATATTATAAAAAAAAAATCTAAACTTATTTATAAATGGAACTTTGTCTGTGTGTGTGTGTGTCTGTATGTGTGTGTGTGTCCGTTACCTATAGACTCCGAAACGGCTGAACCAATATTCTTGATAATTTACACAGTTGTACTATAAGCGTCTGCAAGTGTTCTTAGCTAGGTATTGTGTCGAGGTACACCCGATAAATATCGAAAATCGATAATCGTAAAAATCGGGTTATAGAAGGAGTGGTCCGATTTTAATCAAATTTGATACACTCATAGACAAGGACATACGAAACGATATTCAGAAGTTTCAAGGTTGCAGTTCTTACAATAGTGCAGAAGATATATTATATATATATATATATATATATATATATAAGGCAAGATGTTTGTGTGTGTGTCTGTTTATCTACCCTGTATGTCTGTATTTTTTCAACCCTTTTATTTTAGTTTTTACTTCGGGTTTGGCTCTAAGTAGGTATAATTATAGTTTTTAGTCTCAGTCATGATACCATTTACTCAGAGGACTTATTTAGCCTTCAAAATTCAGTTTACAGAGAAAAAAACTTATTTGATATCTATATCAGAAAATTAAAATTTGTCTTGCATCCATTCATTTTTCTTTCAGTTTACGGTTTCGCTTTAACTGGAAACAACTATTGCTTTTTAGTCTTTCATGCCAACGTCCAAAAAGCCTGAGCTCCAGGACCATGGATTAGTTTTAAAGCTTGCATTACACCCGAGCAACGCCGGGCTATACTGCTAGTGTATTTATAAATAAAATGCAGAACCTTGGTACGGTTATTTGTAGTTTAGCCTAGTGACAAGTAAATTCGAAAACAAGCAAATTCGACTTACACCGTTTTCCGATTGAGTTTGCCTCTCCTGGAATCCTGGAACCAATTACCGACGTAAGGTGAGGTATACACACACACACACACACACACACACACACACACACACACATATATATATATATATATATATATATATATATATATAAACAATTCACAATTCGTATGCGGGTGCAAAACTGATAAGGCTTTATACTATGGTACAGTTACGAATTGTTAAAAGGGTTCAAAATAGATAATAAATATTCAATTACATTATCAACCAATTAAGAATAAAGCTTCTGCAAGAAGAAAAAGAAAACCTCTTTCTTGTATTTTCTTGAGGAGTCTAATTATAAAACTTTCGCTACTAGACAATATAAAAACCCAAAAGTAAAAACTCTTGCCACCTTAATTTTAATAGTCAATGTCCTCTTAGATATAAAATGGGTGTTATTAAAACTTTCCTTATGAGAGCGTACGGGACTCACCCTCTGGTCGCTTTAAAAATTTAATAACGTGAAACAAACTCTTGTCAACAACGGTTTTCGAAATTAATAGCAACAGCAAACATGCAGAATAAACAATAACATTAATATTTTCTACAAGAATCAAATGCATAATAACTATAAATAGGATGAATCTTCACTTAGAAACATTATATAGAAATACGCAACTCCAGTTCATATAAACAATAAAATTAAATTCTCTATTACACAAAATTGAAACCTGTTTGTCAAAAATAACAATTCACCTCGAAGATCTAAACTACAGAGAACCAAAACTATTTACGAATTTACATATCCTTTAAATAAATGTGTTCTTAATCAATCCGAATTCGTAAATAATTACATTGAATATAGTACTACATGTTTCACAAAACCCACGTTACATCTCTATGGCCCTAGCTCAATTATGTCTCATTTAGGACACATAGAGACCTACCAAACGCTATCCGTAACATACTCGTTGATAATACAAATGTGATTTTGGGTTAGTTCTTATGGGTCAGATATGTGTAAAAAAAAGTCCGAAAAAGTCCTCAAGGAGAGAGAACGGGCTGTTTCAGGGCATGAAAAATGATTAGGAAGGTCCGTAATCTACGTTTCTTAAAAATCTGTTGGTAAGAATGCCAATCATTTGTAAAGCAGCAATTAAGGCAGGTTGTGGTTTTATTTAAGAAATCAAAATATGATGCTGTTGTTTGATAATTGTTATAGTTAATTAGTGAAATGTTTACTTAATAAAGTGCAAAATATATCATTTTAAGATGCTTTTTAGAGAATTGCAGGCTAGTCCCAAAATGTTACCTGTAATTTATATACACCGTCACCGCAATCTTTGAAAGGCGTGTAAAACACCCTTGTAATGTATGAGCTGTGTTAGGGAAAGAGCAGGAATATCTCTCTGGTTTACTCAATTATTTAGTTCAAATTGTTTAAATAGCTTCGGAACGACAAATGGGGGAGCCGATTTCGAATTCCAGTTGAACTCACTGCTTTCACTTACGCACATATACGCTTGGGAAAAGTATTAATCCATTACTTCCCTCCAGTTATGGGTTAAATAGAAGAACAGATTGGGTTCTATAGCCTTGGCTGGCAAACAATCTACCTCAGAAAGTAATGGCAACCTACTGCGGGATAATCTTCTGCCCAGTCAGTCATATCTCTTTCTAAACATGATCGCCCAAAGCGTGTATCACGTATGCCACTTAACTGACAGACTGATGTAATTTATAGAAAAGAGTTAGGTGCATTGACAAGAGATAGATATGGCACTGAACTGACTGATTGAATATATTAGTTGGAATCATGATTAAGGCTTCTACTGGTCATAAAGTGGGGGATCGGTTTTCTATTTTAATGAAGTAATAAACTGATCCCCTACTAATTACTACTTAATAATTTAATGCATCTCTTCTCCCTCCAGTTATGGATTAGAATAATAGGACAGAGTGGGTTCTATAGCCTTGGCTGGCAACCAGTCTACCGCAGAAAGTAATGGCAAACTACTGCAGGATAATCTTCTGCCCAGTCAGTCATGTCTCTTTCGAGACATGATCGCCCAAAGCGTTTATCACGTAGGGCACTTAACTGACTGACTGAACCGAAATGACATCAAGAAAGTATCGAAACGTCTTCATTTTTTTTGTGAAAGCTACCTTTCTTGTTATTTTTACGAAGCAATCCTGTGGATTCTATCAAATGCCTTTATCAAATCAGCAAACTTTTGATACAGATTTGTTCTAAGCTACACGCACTTTTCCAGTAATTGCTGTGCCGTTAAATTATATCAGTGCTATCAAGGCCTACACAAAATCCACACCGTGATTCATGAAGCCCGCTATTAGCAATATATTGGAACAGTCGGTCTAACATTATCCTATATAAAACTTCACCAACTTCACACCGAAGAGAAATACCTCTGTAGTTACTGCAAATATCTTCACCAACGGGAATACCTTTGAAAAGTACTACAAAGTATTGCTAATGCATCACGCCATTCTTCAGGATTATATTCTTTTTTCTCGGAATCTTTAAATAAAAGATGCAGACGTTTGATGACAGATTCTCCTCCATGCTTTAGTACCTCGGCGCATATGTCACCCAACACTGGTGAATGTCCACTATTCAACTTTTTGTACAGAAGCTTCTGTCTTGCCAAGCGACGGAGAAACGACCACTTCTTCTTTAACAGGTCTGGTTAGGAATGCTATTGAGAAAATCCTCATCCACTGAAGAAGGAGGATTCAACAGCTCATCAAAATGACGCGCCATCTTTTCAATATACCATACACACAGACGGACAAACAGACAGAAAGAGAAATAGATAGATAGATAGATAGATAGATAGATAGATAGATAGATACGAACAGACTAGTATAGATAGATATGAACAATCCATAAGATAGATAGATAGATAGATAGATAGATAGATAGATAGATAGATCTGAACATATTGTGACCAATAAATAGATCGATCGATTGATAGTTTTGAAAGGTAAAAGATATAGATAGATTATAATTATGCTGAGATAGATAGATAGATAGATAGATAGATAGATAGATAGATAGATAGAAGATCGATAGATCGATCGATCACAGAACGTAGAAAATCTTTTTAGTGATAACGCATTTCACCTTGATGTAGGCATCTTCAGGTCAGAATCAGGCCTACCGAACGAAGCCAAATGTGTTATCGTAAGGACGTTTTTCACTTTAATTTATCTATCTAGCCAACTATAAGGGCAAACAGAGCTTTACCTGATTTCTCCTTTTTTCGTCTAGATTCTATGACTTACTAAAAACATAGATAGATATATATATATATATATATATATATATATATATATATATATGAATTGACCCTAATATTATATGACCCTCCTTGACGACTCTGTCTTATCTGCCGTTCTTAGTAAGACCAATCAGCCACCTCACAAGACGATACACTCGCTGAAAGCTGTCCTTTTCTTCCAACATATGTGCATTGTGGTGCAGTGGATATCGGCTCGGAATGAGAAATCGGGGAGCCGAGTTCGAATTCCAGTTGAATTCATTGCATTCACTTACGCGCAAATACCCTTGGGAAAGGTATTAATCCGTCTCTTCCTTCCAGTTATGGGTTAAATAACAGGACGGATTGGGTTCTATAGCCTTGGCTGGCAACCAGTCTACCTCAGAAAGCAATGGCAACCTACTGCGGGATAATCTTCTGCCCAGTCAGTCATGTCCCTTTCGAGACATGATCGTCCAAGTGTGTTTCACGTATGGCACTAACTGACTGACTGAATAAGAAAGGATTAAACTGGGCACCATTCGCTTCTAAGACTCTCTTTAAGGTTGAGGACCTTTTTCTGTTTTTCAAAATTTAACATGTTTACAAATTATTTTGAAAATTACTTTGCTTGCTATTTTGCTTCAGAAACTTTCAAAACGTATGAAGAAAAAGTAGAGCATTTTTCCTTATCTGGATTTGTGTATAAGTCAATCTCAAAAAGATGTCGACACTTGTTTTTTTTTGTTTTTTGTTGTTTTTTTGTTGTTTTTGATTTTTTTTGTGTGTGTGTGTGTGGTGTTGCTGAATGTCAGCAAATATTCTGACTTTTCGGATTTTTTTTTTAAATTGTGGAAATAGCCAGAAATCACAAGAGATTAAGTCTGGTGAATAATAGTGGGTGTCTGATTTTTGTAACGGGTTTCTTAGCCAAAAACATGATCTCTTAAGGCGTCGTTTTTTTTTATTTCCATATTCTCTTAGACTCAGTCAGTTAAGTGCCGTACCTGATACACGCTTGGGCGATCATGTCTCGAGAGAAACATGACTTATTAGACAGAAGATGATCCTGCAGAAGATGTTGCAATTACTTTCTCAGGTTACCAACCAAGGTTATAGAACCCAATCTGTCCTGCTATTTTACCCATAGCTGGAAAGAGAAAATATAGATTTATATCTTTCTCACGGATATTTGTGCGTAAGTCAAACGATTTCAACTGAACTATTTTCCAACGTGCATAACGTTCCTCTTCTTCCAGTCGATAAACTAGTGTTCGATTTAAGTGCACTAAACTTAGCACTCTGTTCACATTTGCATTTACTTTTTGAGATTGTCTTTTTGCACATCTTTGTATCCTTCTTTGAACTGGCGATGCCACCCAAAGAAAAAAGAATTTCTTCATAGAACTTTTGCTTACCCTATTTTAATAGCTCTAGCATTTCAACAGATTTTTTTCAACCTAAAACTTAGTTATCATCTTAATCCGATAATCCAAATTAGTTTCACTCATTTTGCGCAAACTGTATCCCATAAACACATACAACTTCCTCCTTGGCAATGAATTCATCTGGACTTCGTCTAAAAATAAGAATAGATATTTTAACATATCTAAAAGAACTCGGGTACAAATATTTTCCTAGCCTATTAGAGACATGCCGAGAATTGAATTATCACACCTCGTGAATCGATAATTTATTTTAACGCTATGCATACCAATCACGAGATAACTCGCGATTGAGAATTTTTATAATTACACCGACCACGGTTTAACTCGTTTTCGTGATCTTGCCATCAATATTTCAACGACGAGTTTGTTTGTTTTTTCGTTGTTTTTAACGCAAATAACTAGTACCTCGCGTTTGGGTACCCCATACTTGCGCCTCAACTAAACAGCGCTTAGAATGTCAGAACTAGTGTCCAGCGCCTAAGATAGGAATAAGAATCTGTATTAGCAACTAAAAACACATTTTATGGGAGAAAAACAAAACTTATTGAAAACAGAACACGTAAAGTGAACATTTGCAAAAAAATATTGGCTGATTACATAGTTGGCGTTTGAAGCCAGATTCCGTTATTGACTTCTGGCAGTCAACAAGTAAAAACTCGACTTATACAGTAATATGCATCTAAACTTATTTATAAATGGAACTTTATCTCTGTGTGTGTGTCCGTTACCTATAGACTTCGAAACGGCTGAACCAATTTTCTTGAAAATTGACACAGTTGTACTATAAGCGTCTGCAAGTGTTCTTAGCTAGGTTTTGTGTCGAGGTACCCCCGATAAATATCGAAAATCGGGTTATAGAAGAAGTGATCCGATTTTAATCAAATTTGATACACTCATAGACAAATACATAAGAAACGATATTCAGAAGTTTCAAGGTTGCAGTTCTTACAATAGTGCAGAAAATCGATAATATATATATATATATATGAAAGGCAAGATGTTTGTGTGTGTGTCTGTTTATCTGCCTGTATGTCCTTTATACAAATCCACAATTTTTATGCGAGTCTCACCAAACGTCACAAATATTATTTAGGCTGAGTTTGAGCTCCAGAACCATGGATTAGTTTTAAAGCTTTCATTACACCCGAGCATCGCCGGGCAATAGTGTTAGTCATAAATAGTTTGCTGACTACTTATGGATTCCTGCTCAAATAGACTTCAATGTAGAAAAATGAAACTCTTCCAAACTGCAATCCCTAATTGATCTTTTCGGAAGATATATTTAGAAGTTTTAAGACTAGAAATAGTTTTCTATACACAAGTCTTTACTTTATGCCTGGTGAGATTGAATGTTGTCGTCCATTCCAAGTAGCTGGAACAAGAAAGGACCATCACTGTAGGCATTTATTGTTAGTAACTTGAGTGAAAGAAGCATTTCGTCGAAAGTGTTTTTGTAAACAGAGAAGATCAATGCAAGGGAAAACATTAAAAAACAAATCCCAGAAAAATGAGCTTGTTAGAACGGTAAGTTCTTCTATGTCATCCATACTCACCAGATTTGGCCCTAAAAGAGTTCCATTTGTTTCGATCATTAGAACATTTCTTAAGTAGCAGAATATTCAAAAACAAAGATGTCGAAAAGAGTTCTTCGAAATTCTCTTCGGCGAAACGAGAAATCGAAAATTGTCTTTTGGTTACAGTGTTTGGATTACATGTATGATAAATAGTATTGAAATAAAATTATCTCAGTTTTTTTTATATAGTTTTCCCTCAAACGTATTTAATTTCCGAACATACTAATTTTTTAATACATTTAATATCTATTTTTTTTTATATCTTGATGATAAAACGCAATTAATTTGTAAACTACATATTTCACCGATATTCTCTTTAACTGTTTTACTTTTCTGCTCGTTTTTTAAGTAAATTTATGTGAAATAATTGTGCGCAGGTTGGCAGGTCTTAGCCACTTGAAGAATTGAGGCTACGCGATCTTCCTACTTTCACGTTCCCTCTTCATTGCTCTATTAGAGTACAAGGTTTATTGGGAAACGCGAGTTAAACTATGTAATCAGCCGAGAGAAAAAAAAGAGAAACAACAGCATTAATGCCAAGGGATTTTTTTTCTAATTTATTTATTTTTCAATGGAGATTACTGGCAGTTCTAATGAAATCTTCATGAGATGTAAAGGGCAACATAAAAAAAGACTTATTTCATTTAAAATAACTAAAAATATTCAAATTTGCCCTTCAAACCTTTAATGCAGCGAAACTTTTTTAAAGATACCTTAAAGTATATTTTTCTTTCGTTTCCTTTCAGACGATTGTTTTTTTTATGTTTTGTATTTTTTTAGATGTAACTTTTTGTTCTAAAATCAAAGAACGCTTTCATTAAGATTATATAAATTTGATTGAATCAGATCGCATCAGATCGCAAATGAATTTTCTTTAGAGAAAAAAAAATCTAATTTCCATTACTTCCTCAAGTGTTTAAAGAGTCGTATTAGTTTTTTCGTTTTTTTTTTATTCCGATGTTAGAACTGGATTTAACAGTCACGTTTAATCAGCAATAAACAGTTCCAAAGAAAGAAAAAAAAACGAATTTCAGGAGTGATAGAATTTATCCTACCACTATGTTTAAAATTTTAACATTATTATTGTTATTATTGTTAATATGAAAGAGAAGAAAAAATACTGTTGACATATCTGATCGGGTGCCCCTGCTATTCTCCTTGGGCTTCTCGACAAGGTACAGCGGAGGGTCTGTAATGTGATCGATACCGACTTAGCAGACAGCCTGCTGTCTCTCTCTCACCGGCGCGACGTGGCTTCCCTGTGTCTCTTCTATAAATACTTTCACGGCTTCTGCTCCAATGAACTTAGATCACTGGTACCCCCTAGGTTCGAATTTGCACGAGATATTAGATTAGCAACTAGATCCAACCCTTTTACAGTGAAACCGATAAAATGCAACCGCAACTTCTACTCTAACAGTTTCTTTTCTTGCACTTCCCGACTGTGGAATTCTCTTCCACATGACTGCTTCCCCGACGGCTACAATCTCCAGGAGTTTAAATGTAAGGTCAATAGATACCTCCTAACAAACTAACTTCCATTCTTTCAAACACTCTTCCTCCCCACCCAACTATCTATCACTTCTGACATTTCCTATATCTAACCACTCTTCCTATTTACCTACCCCTATGTAGCCCCAAGCGCAATAGTGGCAGTAGAATGGCTTGCTGGGGTGAAATGATTAAAAAAAAAGTTAATGAGATCCCCGGTAGTCCCTGTTTACAATAAAATTAAAGAAATTATGGAACTGCTTATCTACCCGGGAGATTATTATCATTGTAAAGGAAATCTGAATACTGTACACGTTAAATATTGCTTAATATAAGAATTTGTGCAAACAATGCATGTATTTACCAACTTGTCTTATCCCTGCATCGGTAAACTTTTTTTAAATTATTTTACCCCAAGAAATGCCACTATTACGCAAGAGGTAACAGGGAGTTAAAGTGAGAGAAAATATTAAGTATAGCAAGGATTGAGAAAAGATGAACGGGATCAAAAGATAAAAGACGGTGATTGATGTTTCATTTCAATTTTTGAAGATTGTATTTATCATATAAACGGAAGAAAGTTCTACAGTGCGGGAAAAGCAACTGTTTGAGCAGAAGTAGTATTTGCATTTAGCTATTTTAACTGTAAACGAATGTGACCTAAACTACCGGCCATAATTATTAGGCCACCCAGTTTTTTAAAAAAATTATGTATTTCATACTATTATTACTATTTATTGCCAAGTGGATAATTCTAAATGAAAATAGAATGGTTCTTTTGTTATTGTTACTTTGCAAAATTTTACAAGGCATCCAGGAAACCTTTGCTTTGACGAGCTAATAAGAAGAAGAGATTAGTATGGGAAAGAGAACACAAAAACTGGACCCAGAACAGTTCATTTGATGCACATGTTATTGCGCAGTATTAACAAAAGAACAATTCTATTTTCATTTAGAATTATCCACTTTGCAATAAATACTAAAAATAGTATGAAATACATCATTTCTTTTAAAAAGCTGGGGTTTCCTAATAATTATGGCCGGTAGTGTGTGTAGATATATATATATATATAGCAAATCAACAGGGTGCGATCGGTACATTGTCGCTATTTACCTTGTACAATTTTGCAAAGTAATAATAACAAAAGAACCATTCTATTTTCATTTAGAATTATCCACTTGGCAATAAATACTAAAAATAGTATGAAATCCATCATTTCTTTTAAAAAACTGGGGTTGCCTAATAATTATGGCCGGTAGTGTAAATGCCAATCTAGTACATTCGGGAAACCAGGGAAAACAGATTGCAAGAGCAATCGCCATTAAAATATTTGTAAAAATGAGAGAAGGAAGCCAAGTCACTTCGGTGAGAAAGTGACTGAAGTCGAGATGCCAAGTCAGGACTGATAACATTGCGGATTCTTCTTTGGATTTTGTCAAGAATATCGAGATGAATAGCAGGGGCACCAGACCAGATATGGCTGCAGAATTTAATGCAGAGCTGAATGGTAGGTTTGTAATTGTGCAAGATGGACATTGATGAGAAGAACTGTGTGGCACGACATAGCGACCCAACTTTCCTTGCAGTCAATAATAATAATAATAATGCAACCATGATGTGAATTTACAAATTTGTCGACCACGCATTTTGAACACCCATATTCTGTAATGAAATATTCCGTTATTATGAAGGCAAGAGGCAGTACATAACGCCAATAAGTAAGAATAAAATTAGTAAACAGAGGATCAAAGGAACGAAAAGGGCACTTATACTTACAATCAGAAAGTGATAGCTTGAATTATTTGAATATTTAACGAGGAAAGTGAAAATAGAAAATGTAATACTCTCATGGTATATTGAAGGTGTTAGAAGTAGGGAAAAACATCGACCAACCTTGTTTTGGTGATTGGATGGCTAAACAAGAACAAAGAGGAATCGTAGAGTAAAATAGTGCAACAAAAATGAAGATGGGAAAACCCATTATCGCTCAAATTCTGAAGGAATATATTTTTTTTTAATCGTATCACCCCAAGCAAGGCATTCCACTGCCACTATAGCGCAGGGGGTTACATAGAGCGATTGGGTTTGGGAAATGACAGAAGGAGGGTGGTAGACGACTTAGGATGTACATAGGGAGAGAGTTGGAGAGAGTGGGTGTGAGTTAGTGTGTTAGGAAGTGTCTATTGGACTTACATTTAAACTCCTGGAGGTTGTAGCCGTCGGGGAAGCAAGCATGCGGTAGAGAATTCCACAGGTGGGAAGTGCGAGGAAAGAAGCTGTTGGAGTAGAAATTGCGGTTACATTTCATCGGTTTCACTGTAAAAGAGAGCGACCTAGTTGCCAATCTAGTATCTCGTGCAAATTCACATCTAGGGGGCACCAGTGATTTAAGTTTGTCAGAGCAGAAGCCATGAAAGTATTTATAGAAGAGGCACAGGGAAGCCACGTCACGCCGATGAGAGAGATACTGCAGGCGGTCATCCATGTCGGTATCAAACATATTACAGATTCTTCGCTGTATTTTGTCACGAACCCAGAGGAGAATAAAAGGGGCATCCGACCAGATGTGGCAGCAGGACTCAATACACGGGCGGATGGTGGATTTAAATAATTGCAGGATAGAGTCAGGCGGAAAGAATTTCCGGGCCCTGCACAGAGAGCCGACTTTCATAATGAAGTAAAGGGTGGTTAATACAATTTTTATACTTCTTTTGTTCTATATGTTTAAATAAGAACAGTGTATCAATTCAAATACGAATATCTATTAGAAATAATATTCAAACAAATAAATTAAAATATCTCGGTTGTTAATCCATTTCCTAAATCTCCGGAAATTTCCGTAACATTGTCAGTTTACATTTGCTTACACTAAGATACGCTTTCAGAGCAGAGATGGATATTACGAGAGATCGAAATTGTGTATTTATAAGGCTTGATTCGGTTTCATTAAAAATGCAGAATGATTCATGTCGAGCGGTCTACGACGCATCAGATCAATTAATGGTTTCCCCTATGTTGTTAGGGATCGCAGGTTCGAATCCTGCCGAATGGCTCGTATTTTCCTAACAAAATTTCTCAAAAATATTCAGGCCGTTATATATATATATATATATATATATATATATATAAATCATTTTTACAACTAATATCCAACATTGACTGATGACGAGATTCTATCTCGAAACAGAAATTTACGTGTCGCAATGTACATTTAATTCATAATTATATATATATATATATATATATATATATATATATATATATATATATAGTTTAATTAAAAACAGAATATCTACTCAAATACGAATATCTATTAAAAATAATGTTCTAACAAATAAATTAAAATTTGTTAGTTGTTGATCCATTTTTAAATTTCCGGAACTTTCAGTAATATATATATATATATATATATATATATATATATATATATAATTTTGAATTGAAAGATTTCGGCATTATAATTGATTCTGACTTGGTCGCTTGCCTTTAGTCATTTTCTCACAGACGAGATGTGGTTTTCCTCCAACTTTACTACACGTTTATTCATAGCAACTGCTCTGAAGAGCTTTTTTCCCTGGTTACCGACAACATGTATTTACGCGTGATACTAGACTGGCATCTAGGTCCCACCCTTTTATTGTCAAAAGAATGAAATATAATCATCTCTTCCGCTGTAACAGTTTCTTTTCTCGCACTTGCTTGTTTACCTGATAGATGCAATATCCAATTATTTAAATGCAACGTCAATTACTATTTTCTCTCTACTTGTAGTCCCATCCATCTCTTATCCTTTCTTTCCTGTACATTTTTCCATTTATTGTACTCCTCTGCGTACCAATTGGGGTTTTGCCTTGGTTGAGGCGAAATGATTATTTAAAAAAAAGTAATATTGCTATAGATATTAATTTAGTAAATGCACGTGTTTGATTGTTTGGCTGTTTTTTAGCGGCGTATCAAGACCTCTATGGGTTTTAATGCCTAATTTTTTGCAATGGTCACTTTATTATCAATCGATATTGTTAACACTTTTTTCCTAGAAAATATATTGCTGTTATATTAGGCTGATACAAAAATAATGGCCGCTCAAAGTGTTGTATTTTAAAAAGCCAGCTTAACATAGTATTCACGATATATATATATATATATATATATATATATATATACCAGTTTTATAGGGCTTTACAGCACACAAACAGAACAATCAAAGCTGTTGACTCAGTCATCGTGATATATATATATATATATATATATATATATATATATATATATATAAAGAGAATTAATAGTGCGAGAAGCTGTGAACTTTTTGTTTAAAGTGTAGATTTATTGTTGTTATTATCATTATTTATATCATATGCTTTTTGTATTATACATTAAGTGTCCATAATGGTATTTGTGACGATACACGTGTTTCGAGTATAAAGTTGACTCTCTTCAGGCGAATAAACTCGTGACTTCACATATAGGGATACTTTTGCTTTTGTAATGGCCAAGGTATCGTGTATAAATAAATAAGTCAGCGGGTTCATGTGTGGGGGGTTGGGTTTTTTCCCTTTTCACGTTAAATTTCTTCTGGCGCTATCTTTATCTCTGAGAAATTTCAAATTGTTTTCTACGGGTCATCTATTTTATTGCTTTGGGGATACTATTAGAATTTGTGCGTGCGTACGTGCGTGCGTGTGTGTGTGAGTGTGTGTGCGTTTTTTTCTCGAATTTTTTGTGTATATATATTGTTAGGGCAAATAAAATTCATACATGATAATGGCTAAAAATATAGTCGAAAGCGCTTGGATAAATAAGATATTTGGATAAATTTTATATAATTTATCTACCTAACGGAAAAAAAATAAATAAAATTATATAAAAAAACTCAACCTTATCTGTCATTTTTAAGGAAACTACAAAAAACTGGCATGAACATAATCCAGACCCGGTTACATAGATAGGACCAGTAACCAGTTTTATAGGGCTTTACAGCACACAAACAGAACAATCAAAGCTGTTGACTCAGTCATCGTGATCAAAAGGGGTCATTAAATAATATTAGAGCATGTTCTTTTCGAGGTCACTAAATATGTAAGGACTTCGATTATGTTAATCAAACTCACCTTATATCAAATATAACCGAACTCTCCACAATTTATAGATCAGAATTTGTAGAATGGTTAAAAGGCATCAAAGAATAAATCAAATGGTTGAAGAGGAACTGAAGAATAAAAATTCTCATTTTTATGATAAAAAGATTATTTATTATTCATCAAAATTCTTCTTCTTCTATGTGCCCTGTCCCTTGAAGACATAGGCGAGCATGGCTTTCCACGTCCACCTGAATGCCTCCTCAAGTGCCTCCTCATTCTCGATAATGAAGATGATATCCTGGAGTTCTCGTCTGTTAAGGTGCTGTACCTAACATCACCTATATCCTCCAGCCCATGGACCAACAAGCCATTTCGAACTTAAAAAAACTCTACACGAAACACCTGTTCAAGAGGTGTTTCGACATCACTGAAAACACCCAGCTTACTCTTCGCGAGTTTTGGAAGCAGAACTTTGATATTGTTGTTTGTCTCAAGATAATCGACATGGCTTGGCAGGATGTGACCAGACGTACCCTTAATGCGGCTTGGAAAAAGCTGTGGACCGATGCTGTTGTCTCACGAGATTTTGAGGGGTTCGAGGTGGAGGCTTGAAACCGATTAGGACATTTATAGGGTAAAAAGCGTCTCTATTTACGAAACTTTCACGTCATGAAACTGTTATGTCGCCAAGTATAAATGAATAACTCAACAACAGAATCAGAATATTAGTTGTATTCTGCGGAAAGACGGTTAGTATGTACAGAAGTGATTAGTAATATTTACAATAGAAAGATACAAGAGTCAAATCCGTCGTAAGACGTGTGTATACGTGATTACTTCCGGTACGCCACCGGAAGTGTGACTAACTCTTCACTGACTCGCACTGACTCTCAAGTGACCCTCTACCCCTCTCCTGCAGAGAATCCACCATTGCTATATATAGCAATGGGAACAGTCCATTATGTAGTCAAATATGAGCGGTGTCCTAACAGAAACGACTTCCAGAACAAATTAATTTCGTAAGTAGCGGTTCCTCTGTATTGAGTTCCGCTCTTTCATTTGTTGCTGCTGACCAGTTGAGGAAGAAAGGTGTCGGTAAAAGAGAGAGCAATATAATTGTCATCTGCTTTTTAAATCTCTAGACAGACGTAGCTCTTCGTTCTTTGCATGAAACTATTGCCCGGTTCAAACTCTACCCATGTCTATTGAACAGATGTAGAGGCTCATCCCTTGTTCCTGTTCAGGATGTGGTTTCCGGCTTTCTTTTTTCCAATCTTTTCACTTTTATGTAGCCCCCTGCACATCAGTAGCGTTACCGCCTTGCTCGGGATGATATGATTAAAAAAAAAAAAAGAGGAAGGAGAGAGAAAGAAGGTGAAAGAGTGAGAAATCCGTGTTAACGTGGATTTGAAGGTCCAGTTATTAATCGTGACTCTCTTTCTTTCGCTGCATGAGAGAGAAGGTGAGAAGGTAAGAAATACATGTGGCTGAGACTTACGTCTCGGGGACGGCTGGAAAGACCTCTGAAAAAAAAGGTAAAACCACTCGGATATGAACATTTTCACGACCAAGAAAAGTATCGAATTTTTCTTGTTTTCTAATTGGACAATATATGTGAAAACTAATTAATTAATAAAAAATTATATATTATTGGTCAATTCAAAAATGTAAAACACTTTTTCGTTGGCTCCTGGAAACGTATAAATGTGTGTAAAGTCGGATTTATTAAGCAATCAAAATATAGAGAAACTCGACAGTCTCAAATAAAGTGTGATTTTTCTTCTTCTTTTTTTTTTACAAAAATAAACAGTGAAAGATGCCATGAAGCTAATTTCTTACCTCAGTTTGCGACTCGGAAGAAAATCTTGACTCTAAACAACACCAGACGATTGGATTCTAAGACAAGAAAGCTCCTTTCTAAATATAAGATGCATCATCCAAAGGCTGATGTAGACCGCCTATACATACCCCGTAAAGAAGGAGGAAGGGGTGTTATTCAGCTAGAATTGCCATACAAGAAAACAACTATTGGCTTACTAATATACATAGAAACAACAAAGGACTGGATGATACAATTAGTCAAAGAACATGAAAAGCGAAACAAAAAATATTCAATAATGAAAGAAGGCAGTAAATACAAACAGGATTTACATTTAGTAGATTCTGTAGAAAAGCAAAACAGAAGCCAAGAACAAACTATTGCGGCAAAAAATATGGAGAAGAAAGCCAAAGATAAAGCTCTTGAACAGATGAAACAATGCTGGAAAGACAAACCTCTGCATGGCCAATATCCAGAACGTGCTAATAAACCCAATGTTCATTAAGTTAATGCTCAGCGATGGTTACGTACATCTGGATTAAAGTCTGAAACTGAAGGCTTTATTCTTGCAGCGCAAGACCAGTCTTTTCACTAAGAACTTTCAGGCAAATATTATACATAATAATACGGATCCAAAATGCAGCTTCTGTAATAAATACAAAGAAATAATACACTATCTAATGTCAGGATGTTTTGTACTTGCCCCAAATGAATATAAAAATCGTCACTATAAAGGGGGCAATCTTTTCACTGGACAATGTGCAAATACTATGGAAAATATGAAAACAAACACTGGTATGAACATCACCCAGCACCGTTTACAGAAATAGAAGATGTCACCATTCTATGGGTTTACATCATCTATAAAGACAGAAAATTTGAAGCAAATAGGCTGGACATTATTGTTAAACACCAAAAAGAAAAAACTTGATTATTAATTGATATGGCTTGTCCAGCGGATTGTAACATAGCAACCAAGAAATTCGAATAACTGTCAAAATATAAAGACCTGGAAATTGAAATAAAAAAATGTGGAAATTGAAAACAAGTATCGTACCAGTGATAGTAGGTGCACTTGGAATGATAAAAAATGGAACAAAACACACATTGAACGAATCTCTGGAAACCCCAGCTTAAGAGATATAAAAGAAATTCTCTGAAGTACAGCCGACACACTAAAGAGAACTTTGTCTATGTAACGCTAGGAATGTTAGGGAGATATGAAAAAACAAAATAAAGCCATAAAAACACCACGACCTGCCTTAGGTCTTCCTGTAGACTTGGTAGGTAGGGCGGCCATAGCAGAAATCGATTTATGATGAAAAACGACATAATAAAAATAATGACAGCATTTTTATAAATAATGTGCATAATAAAAAACATAAAAAATAAATATAGCATTTTATTGAATTGGTTGGCATCATTGATGGGAAAAATTGTGTCTGATGAGCGGTAACAAGGGCATTGGTGTTTGGTTGTTTGGTTGGAAATTGATGAGTTGTAGTTGTAAATCACCATAATTTGTTTATTGGTTTGCTTTTGATTTCCAGGAATTTATCGACCCACAAAATTGTCCCATCGACTCTCAAGACTTTAGGAATCCCTGATGTAATACATATTTTCGTCACAACCAAAGGATGGTTGTTTTTTTTTCCTAAAATCAAAAAATTACTTTTATTTTAACTTTGTTTTTTTAATAAAAAAAGAAATAGTATGTATTTCTTTACTTCCTGTCACGTTATGAATTAACTACAAAAAACACTGTTTTTGTTCTGTTTTGATAAATTTGTTTTTCGTTTGTATTTTGAAAAATCTGTCGTTTTAATTTTGATCGAAAAAAAAAAAGAAAGAGAACGAATAAAATGAGTGGGGAAAATAATGAAGCAGAAAAGTGGCAAATAAGACTGGATTTCTGATCTGGTATTCCTCCGCGACCAATGACCACAGCAGCTAATCAAAAACAGTTGTGGGCATAGAGAGCGGGGAAGTACTGAAAGGATTACGGCGCAGAAGTGGACGACTTCATCCAAACTGAGCAGAAAACCCGGAACAAGAAACTGATGCAACGTATAAATCCCCGCAAAAATCAAAAGTTCATATAAATTTGTGAATGGAATCAATGAATAGTCTCATATATATATATATATATATATATATATATATATATATATATATATATATATATATATTCAAACAAATCATTTCAAACTGTCGGTTGTTTATAACCAAGTTTCGTTAATCTTCGTTAATTTCCGTAACATTTTGTTGGCATTACGATACATTTCAGAGCAGAGATGGTTATTATGATGAATTCGAAAATTGTGTTATAAGCTTAATTTGGCTTCTTTTAGACTGATCGTCATTTCGAGAGGTCTAAGACGCACCAGATCAAATGGTGGCTTTCCCTATGGGGATAGGGTTCGCAGGTTCGAATCCTGCCGAATGATACACATTTTCGGAACATGATGATTATCGTAAATAATCAGGCCGGTATAAATAAATATATAATACTGTTTGATTATAAACAGAATCTCTACTTAAATACGAGTATCAAGCAAAAATAATGTTCAAACAAATCATTTCATATATAAATATACTAGCAGTTTAGCCCGGTTTTACTCGGGTAGTTCACGTAATAACAAGAATAAAAAAAGTATAATGAATTTACAATACTTACACAACGTCTAACCTCGTTACTTTTATAGATAAAGATAACAATGTAGAATGTCTCAATTGGATTAGGGTGAGAGAGGGAGGGGCAACATATATAGATATAGATAATATAAAGTGGGGTGATCGATTTTATATTATAATCAATACATAAACTGATCCGTAACTTTGTGGAGTGATAATATATATTTTTCTACCCCTAATTTTGGCTTTATGAAAAATTTCAAGGTGTCGTTAGCGTTCTAAAACTTTGATTTACATCTGAGTGCAACTCCCGTTGAGCTAGACTGCAAAATGCAGATGCTAAGACGAATCTATCAAACAAACAAATACTAACACAACGTCCACCCTCGTCACTTTTATATATATATATATATATATATATATATATATATATATAAAATCATATATATAATCATATATATATATATATATATATATATATATATATATATATATACACACACACAGAGAAAAAAAAGAGAGATAAAGTGGCACCTCGGTTCACGGAGTGAATTTGTTCCTGAATGCTGTTCTAGATCCGAAATGTTCGTAAACTGAATCTATTTACTGCATAGTAATCAATATAAAATAGACTAACCCGTTCGCAGATTCCCTAAGGTGATTACTTTCCGGGAAATTTTCAATATAATATTAAACTGAAACATCGTAAATAAGGAATTATCTAGAAGGATTCAGCAATGTCTTCCCTGTATTGTCGTTAAAAACACTGAAATCCACTATTAAGCCTAAATGAACAAATGTATACAGAACGGACCGAACTTTTGTTCGATAACCGAGGCATTTACAGCTCAAACTTTCTCAAAGACTCTCATTAATCAACCATTTTAACTACCCGCACCACTTACTTAAAAATCCTAACGGTCAATACATGAGACTTGTTCTCTTATCACTAACCCCCACCAACATCCTAAACACAACTGACCAGATATAAGAAAAGAGGCTTTCCATTCCTATCTATACCGACTGAAGAGACGTTGAAGTTTCAATGTCGAAACAAATGTACCATTTGTAGTGGATATATATATATTAAAAAAAAGTATGTACATGTTCTAAAATATAATTTATAATATATATATATATATATATATATATATATATATATATATATGCGCGAGTGCGTGTTTGAGTGCGTGTGTAATATGAATTAAATCCGATATCATGATAAAATAATGAACAAATAAAAGACACTTACAAATTTAATGTTTCGCATTTATTTCAACATCACAAAAAATTCGGATGAGGCTTAAACAAAAGCGAAACACGCTAAATTTAATAAATAAATCCCTTTTATTTATTCTTTATGTTATCATAATGTCCACATGCCGCCATAGAAAAATTACTTACTTAAATGCTTAAATCCTGATAGATACAAATTGCTCTATACGTTTTACTCTTTCTTTCTCTTTCCCTTACTTTCTTTCTTTCTTTTCGCTGCAGATAGTACTATTAATAATTATGAATTACGCCCCTTTGAATTAATCTCCTTGCATTCTAATAATAATTAATTTTATTTGAAATTTGAATTTTTCATCTCTTTTTCATTTTTGACTGTTTAAATTTTACTATTGATAAATTAAAAGAATAATACCCTAAGATTTAACTTTCACAAATATGGAGAACTTAAATTTGAATATCTTAAACGATCAGTTTGTAATATGCACCTAATGATAGAGTAACGCATGAAAATCCGAGTCATGCCATCGATGTTGGATAATATATAGAGAAAGAGAGAATGAGTGTAAGTAAATGTATGACGAACGTTTAGTCATATTAATTCTATTTATGGTCTATCTTTGATAGCCAGCACTTTATTACAAAATCAGCTTGCCATAAATGTCTTTCTATCAGAATTCTACTAATTGCCAGCAAATTTGGATTCACAAAATCGTCTACATTGCTATATATATATATATATATTGAACATTATTTTTACCGATACTCGTATTTAAGTAGATATTCTGTTTTTAATTAAACAGTATTTATATTTATATCTACGGCCTGATTATTTACGATAAATTTTTATTACTATCGGTAAAATTAATGTTCAAAATAATTCATTACAAATTGTCGGTTGCTTATAACCAAGTTTCGTTAAAATATATATATATATATATATATATATATATATATATATATATACTACCGGTCATAATTATTAGGCCACCCCAACTTTTTAAAAGAAATTATTTATTTCATACTATTTTTTGTATTTATTGCCAAGGGGATAATTCTAAATAAAAAAAGAATTGTTCCTTATTAATACTGCACAATAGCATTTGCATCAAATGAACTGTTCTGGTGTGCAGTTTTAGCGCTCTCTTCCCCATGCTAGTCTCTTCTTATTGACCGAAGCAAAGGCTTCCTGGCTGCCTTGTAAAATTTTGCAAATAATAATAACAAAAAAAATCATTCTATTTTCATTTAGAATTATTTACTAGGCAATAAATACTAAAAATAGTATAAAATACACAATCTTTTTAAAAACTTGGGTGGCCTAATAATCATGGATGGTAATGTATATATATATATATATTATGTTTAAGAACATGTACATAATTTCTTCTATATATGTCTTCTTCCCTACAATCAGGGGAAATAAAGGTTTGGAATCATTCTCTGTTTATATTTGGTTCGTTGTTGTCGTGGGGGTTGGTTGGGGTTATTGGTAATTAAGTGAATATCTCGTTTTGATCGTTAGACTTTTGAGGAATTTTGGTGTGTAAGTGTGAAATTGTTGATTAATGGTATTATCTGTGAAATTGTTGATTAATGGTATTATGAGTTTTATATATATATATATATATATATATATATATATTGTGTGTATTTTGGCAGCATTTTTTCATTAATGCAGGTTTCATTGAATAGTATAGAAAAGTTTTGTCTATTAATTTTGTGTAGGATCCGTTCATACCGTCTGATATACTTGATGGTGATGTCGTTGAAAGACAACAAAAAATCACAGTATTTGTTGAATTTTTTATCGAGTCTAAGCTTTCGGCTCACATAAGCCATTATCAAAGAGTAAATATTAACACACAGTAAACATAGAACATTTAAGCTATTAACAATAAAGATAATTGAATTGAAAATATAAGTCCATCCCTACTGTGGCGGATGGCCGAAGACAGTGACAAAATAGTGGTGTTATGGTCCCTGGTCTGATTACAGACATTTGAGTACGTTGTTGAAAATATCAAAATTGATTGTATTCAAACCAGGCTTAAATTGTTTAATGTAGAGTGCTTCGAGGATTTTCTTGTTTGAGTATGTACGTGTTATCAACAAGCGTTTTTCTCAGAAGTGTGCGTTGATAACCGTGTTGTTCTAAATGACGGAATATATTTGAATTTTTATTTAAGTGCAACGTCAGACGCCATGAGAGCGAATTTGTGGTGTGGCCGATGTAGATATTATTGAGGTTGTTAGAGATACATTCTCTAAATGGACATATGAATTTATATACTACATTGTTTTTTTTCAAATCACTAACGGTGGGGGAAGAGTCGTTGCGGACAAATGAATTAGATGTAGTGGATTTAGTGTAATATATAATGAACTTAATTCTTTTGTTAGAGTCTGTCGGAGAAATATTAGTATTTATGAGTTTTTTTAGGATGTTTTCATCTAGTTGGTAGTTGGAGTGCATCTGGCTACGGTATAAGAGAGTGATATGTTTAGGATTGGTTGGGTTAGTATCATGTGTTGTTTTTTCCATGTTAAGCTTTTTAAGAAAATAATGTATTTGTTCATCAACTATGTAGTTGGGAAAATTATTATTGATGAGTGTCTGTTTTATGTTTTTTAGTTCACTAGTTTTTTAGTTTATTTAGTCACTGTCTTCGGCCATCCGCCACAGTAGGGATGGACTTATATTTTCAATTCAATTATCTTTATTGTTAATAGCTTAAATGTTCTATGTTTACTGTGTGTTAATATTTACTCTTTGATAATGGCTTATGTGAGCCGAAAGCTTAGACCCGATAAAAAATTCAACAAATACTGTGATTTTTTGTTGTCTTTCAACGACATCACCATCAAGTATATCAGACGGTATGAACGGATCCTACACAAAATTAATAGACAAAACTTGTCTATACTATTCAATGAAACCTGCATTAATATATATATATATATATATATATATATATATATATATATATAAAACTCTCTCTCTCTCTCTCTCTGTGTGTGTGTGTGTGTGTGTGTGTGTGTGCATAATTGTACAGAAGAAGAACGATATCGTTAGCAGGGGGACAATTTAACATTCGTGAAATAATAAATGGTTCAATTGGAAAATCTCTGTAGGGTAACACAAAATGACAAACACCGGAAGACGGCCGAACGACATAACACCCAAAATAATAATAATAATAATAATAATAATAACAACAAGGACATTAACAAATAATGTAAATTATGACATCCTATTCCAGAATTTCATGAAGAAATGTAAACCTATTTGCAACAAGGAATTTATTTAAGTGCTTCTGTCTGTTAGTGAAGATTGATTGAATGATTTGTTTAACGTCATATCAGCACCTAATGTGTTATTTAATGCTAGAATTTAATTTGCTCCTGAGCTTTGAAATAATGAAAATATGATACACATTATTTTCACAATTGAATACATGGTATTTTGTGAGTATACATGTTTGTGGAGACATCATTTCTAGAGGTATTTGAATGTGTGTTTTATGTTGTAGTTTTGTTAAAGTTAAAACAGCTTGATTTCTTTAAGAAATTCTAAGATATTATAAGGATTAATGTCATGAAAGTGTTCTTTCATGTTGGTTGATATGTTTAGCGGCATATCAACCTCTGGGGTGTATTACATGCCGAAAACTAAATGTTTAGAACATAATATTTTAGTTTCACGTGATTTAATGGCCTCCTCACACGCCGTTTGTGCTGCTAATCTTACTAGATTGAGTCACCGACTATGACCAGCAGCAAAAGGCATAATTTAGGATTTTTAATTTATCACACCACATATTCCCAATAACAGTCACTATCAATTCCGGTTGTAGCATTATTAGCGGCTGGGAATCTTGCTCATTAAATAATGCTGTGTTCAATTTCCAGTAGCCAGCCATCTTAAGGTTAGGCTTATCAAGTTTACCTAAACTCAAACAAGCCTATGATCCGAATAAACTATCAAATGAAAGCTAGGACAAACTAAAAGCCCAACATCGACTCTCTTAACTCAGTCCAGGTTACTAGAACACAGCGTTGTAACCGAGCCACCTCTATTCGTCCAAGTCCACACTACCACCCAGGGGTGCTCATTACGATACTTATCAACAAATTCAAAACTTGCCGATAAAGTCCCAAAATGCTTTCACATACCGGTTGTTAGTACGCAAATCTGCCCCTGTAAATCTATGTCGGAGTCAAGAATGGCATTCCAATCGCCCGCCAAAGTTATCTGCATAAATGGGCCCATAAATGAGCCCATAATTGCCAATGAGACAAAGAGCCCTATTTTTTATAGTAACATCCATTACGCTAAACCTGCGAATTTCCGACCTCAGGCCCAGGGCATGCATACTAGCCAACTAGAGAGCCATAATCAGACCTATTAGGGTTGCTTTTTGCGTTGAATGCCTATCCCATTGAGCCTTGTTTCATCTCACGATGTTACCTATAGAGAACAAGCCACCAATATCCCAGAGAACATTATTTTTAAAGTTCTACCAAAGAAGGGGTAAACGAAAGCGAGAGCCCCTCATCAAAGTACTCTAAGCTAGGGGAACCATTCCGAAAACCTGGTCAACCTCCTCAGTCACGAAATATATTTGCTGTTCTTCTACACTGGATTACACCACAGAAACTATTCTCTTAGTGTTAAGAAATTTTGATGGGGTTTCCACACCCAATTCTTTCACTGTTTCATTTTGATTAAATATTTGAGATCTTTAATCTTTCTGGCAAAAACGCTATAAATATTTTTACATTAAAAAGTTTCACTAGAAACAAAGAAAAGAGTGTTGGATTGCTATGTGATGTCAGTTCTTCAATATGGCAGTGAATGTTGGACAATATCATCGAAAATGAGGACAAAACTTGAAGCAGCTGAAATGTGGTTCTACAGAAGGATGCTGCGGATATCGTGGACTGAGCATGCAAGCAACGATGAGGTGTTGGAAAGAATGACAACAAAAAGGAAATTTATACTGAGCATTAGGAAGAGACAACTGAAGTTCCTGGGACACGCAATGAGGAAGGAGAGCCTGGAGAACCTGATACTGACTGGCCAGATAGAAGGAAAGAGAGACAGAGGAAGGCAGGGCCTGATATATGCAGGATGGATGACGGAACGGGGTTGCGAGGTGTAACAGGAGCAAACATACTTAGAGCCACAAGGGATAGGGAGACGTAGAGAACCATGATCGCCTACGTCCTGAAGAGACAGGGCACATAGAAGAAGAAGAAGAATCTTTCTGGGAGATGCCACCTTTTCTTCTTACTCTTTTGTTATCCGGAAAACGTTTTCCCCAGTAAATAGGTTATGAGTTTTTTCTTCTTTGCTAATTTCTTAGAGTCTGTAGAAGGACTTCTCCGCTTTCCTTGATGATCGGAATTTTTAGATGTGCTGTTGGGAGTTTGGGCAGGGGATGGGTTAGGAGTGTTAAGAGTAGTGTTTTTTTGGTTTTTTTTTTGTTTTTTTTTTTTTGTGGAGATTTGGGAATAGCGCCTTCTTGAGAGAAGTCATTTTATCATTGAAGGTAATGCCAGGGAGTGCAATTCGACTTTTCGGAAAGGCGGAGCCGAGGAAGAAGGGTCAATTTTTCGTGCAGAATGATCCCGTCTTGTTTTTGAAACGTCCTTCAGTTGCTGTAATGCTTCGGTCTTTTCGAAACTTGGTTCCTCTTTTAATTTCTGATTTCTAATTTGATCGGTATAGCTGATCGAGGAATCGCCCTTGGAACTCGGAGACGGAGTGGCGCTGTTTTTGTCTTTAACCGTGGAGGCTTCTGAGGACAGAGTTCCCGCTGCTTGTAGTTTCTTTTTGGTCTTACCACTGACCTACCGTTTCCTTTTTTTCTACGCAACCGCACAAGCGGCTGAAAAAAGCCTTTTCATGGAATGGGAGCTGTAAAACGGATCCAAGTGGAGAATTTTCCACACATGATTTGGCCGCTGGCATACCCATTACAGTCGAGAGGAAAATAACAAACTCGTAGATTTGTGTCGGTGGGGATAAGAACACTAGACACCTCCTTCTCTGGAAAATATGTGACCAAACTTGGCTAGATAACGCCTACGCCTGCTCTCATATTTTGTTCTTAAAATGTTCGTTTGTGATTAGATCACAACTGGAAACGCCCTAGGCAGAAGTGGGTAACAGTCCCGCGTGAAATAAACCATTTTTTTATAACTCTTTGAGGTTTGACCCTCAGTGACTTCAAAGTTTTAACAACGGTATCTTTTGTGGAGCTTATCAACTCCAAAGACTGACACAATTCTTTTCTCAACCTTCCGGAACGCCATAGGATATACCGAGAGTCCATCTTCTTTGATAAAAATTGCGTAGCTCTTGGCTTTCTCGAGGAACTCCGTCACGTTGATGACACACTTTAGTGGGAACTTCCAGCGTGAGGGGTATTCCCCAGCCACTACACAGTTGCTATTGTTGTTTCTTGTCTCAGATTTTGCTATTGTTGTTGTTGCTGGTTTCAAAATATTTCTGTTTTCTTTACGTTCTTGATTTCGTCAAAACGTGGCTTTCATTTGTTTTTTTCAATAAATTCTTCATCTTTTGTCAAAACATGGCTTTCATTTGTTTTTTTCAATAAATTCTTCATCTTTGTTTATGGCTAAAATTTTTACAGCCACTGTTGATTGTGTCTTTTAGCGGTGGGAGTGCTTTTTCTTCGACCCAAACATATCTTTTTTAATCTACCGACATTTGTCAACCATAGTTCTTAGCTATGTTTTGTGTTGAGGTACTCCCGAAAAATAACGAAAATCGGTTATCGAAAAAAAATCTGGTTATAGAAGGAGTGGTCCGATTTTAATGAAATTTGATACACTCATAGACAAAGACATAAGAAATGATATTCAGAAGTTTCAAGGTTGCAGTTCTTGCAATAGTGCAAATATATATATATATATATATATATATATATATATATATATATATATAAATCAATGCCAGGAAATTAAAATTTGACTTACATCCATTTATTTTTCTTTCAGTCTACGGTTTCGCTTTAACTGGAAACTTCTTAGTCTTTCGTGCCAACGTCCAAAGAGTCAGAGCTCCAGGACCATGGATTAGTTTTAAAGCTTCCATTACACCCGAGCAACGCTGGGCTATACTGCTAGTAAGTTATATCTGTAATAGTAATTCAGAAAATAACATAAAAACAAAACGCCAGAAACCTAAATATCAATGTACAAAATAACATCATTAACAAGGAATGTAACTGCAGGGAGAAAAAACGAACGTTTACTTAAGTGACTGAGTAAAACAGAAGGAGTTATTTACAAATCTGAGGTCAGTCAGTTAAATGCCATACGTGATACACGCTTGGGCGATCATGTCTCGAAAGCGACATGACTGACTGGGCAGAAGATTATCCCGTAGTAGGTTGCCATTGCTTCCTGCGGTAAACTGGTTACCGACCAAGGATATAGAACCCAATCTGCCCTGTTATTTAACCCATAACTGGAAGGAATAGACGGATTAATACCTTTCCTAAGGGTATTTGGGTGTAAGTGAATGCAATGAATTCAACTGGAATTTGAACTCGGCTCCCCGATTTCTCGTTCCGAGCCAATATCCAATGCACCACAACGCATATCCTGAGGTTCATGACATAAATGGACAAAGAAAAACATATTTAGAGTCTACCAAAGACAGGTTTTAAAATCAGTTGGAATAATCATGAATCTACATTTAAACTGGAAAACCTCAAAAATTGTACTAAACTGGCAAAATAGATGTGGAAATTGTAATTGAAAAATAGAAAAGAACCTGATATGATTTATGAGTGTAGTTGTTAAAATAGCCAAACAATACAACGGTGGCAATGTATGCACAATTTGCCAGGAGGGAAAAATTAGCTATTACGTTGTTCGCAGAACGAAAAAAATACTAAATGAAAGATCGGAAATTATGTTCAGACGTAATCATACTGAGAAATACACACTTTGATCATACAAATATGAATTAAAGTCTTTTAGGGTCCCTGAATAACTTCACTCTAATTTTGAAAAGTTTCGGTTCTTTGAAAATTTCCGTCGCTCGTTCGTAAAATTTCCTGTTTCTTGCGTTTGAAAAACGGAAAGATCAGTTATTGTCAATCGCCTGAAGATACCGAAAGGTTGAAACCTAGTTTACGGAAATAACTCATTTCCGAATTAAAAATATTCAAAAGTTCTATAATATAAATGTATTGAACACTTTTTAATACAATTGTGTACTGGTCTAATTTAATTAGCTAACTAACTAACTAACTAACTATATATATATATATATATATATATATATTATATGTATAAGAGGATACTGAGGTCAACATCTAAAGATTGTGTTCATGCAGGAAACAGACTGTCGCCACTCGATGTTAACGCCAGTATCCACTTTTTCATTTACATACCCCTGATACTGAATACTTTTAATTATGAATATAGGAGGTCAGTTATTTAAGTGTCATACGTGATACATGCTTTGGGCCATCATGTCTCTTTCGAGACAAGACTGACCGGGCAGAAAATTATCCCGCAGTATTTTGACAATGCTTTCTGCGGTAGACTAAGCTATAGAACCTAATCTGTCCTATTATTTAACCCATACTGAAGGGAAGAGATGGTTAGTACCTTTTCCAAGGGTATTTGTGCGTAAGTGAATGCAAGGAATTTAACTGGAATTCGAACTTGGCTCTCCGATTTGTCGTTCCAAGTCGATATCCATTGCATCACAACGCACCGTAAAACTATGTTTATATCATATTGGGTTTACGGCCATATCACGTTGAATACACCGGTTCTCGCTCGATCACCGAAGTTAAGCAACGTTGAGCCTGGTCAGTACTTAGATGGGTGACTGCTTGAGAATACCAGGTGCTGTAAGCGTTTAGTGACGGATGTGCTTTGTGGTGCAGTGGATATCGGCTCGGAAAGAGAAATCGGTGACCAGAGTTCGAATTCCAGTTGAATAGCTTGCATTCACTTAAGCACTGGTACCCTTCGAAAAGGTATTAATCCGTCCCTTCTCTTCAGTTATGGGTTAAATAACAAGGGTAGGACTTGGGGACCCTGTCCTTAAAAACAAATCCCAATGATTCTTGATACTCGAAAAGAAAAAAATATTACTAGACACAAAACTTATATAAAAACAGCAATAAATTGTTGAAAGAAAATGGTATTACCAGCAATAAAAAAAATAAAATTTAGTTGGCAATAAATGACCCGCCGAGGTTGATATGCCATAAAACAAAACAACCAACCAATTATCATATTAATTGTAAATATATGTGTATGTGTGTTTGCGCGCGTATTTCTTTGTGTGTTTGTGTGTGTCAGATAGAGATAGAGAGAGGGAGAGAGAGAGAGCGTGCGAGAGAAGAATAAAAATCTCCATTTGATGGATTTTATATCTAAAGCTGAGGAAATGATAAGAAAATATCGGATATAGTTCAGAATGCATCAAAACTATCCAGAAATGTGGTCAGTGTACGACAAATAAACTGTTGACAACATAACATTGCTTTTGCGTAGATTAACAAACATAAAAGCGTCAAGTTTTAAAAGCTTGACACTTTTTCCCTCTATTGATGAGAAGATCAAAGTAGACGTGCTGAACTTACAGTAGTCTTTACTCCATGACTTGTTTGCCGTCATTCGTCTGCCGAACAGTTTTTCTTTTAAATAATTTGGGAAATACTATACATGAAATATTTCCACTCGGTTTACGTATCTTCGTCCTCGGTATGACGTTAAACTAGGCCTCTGATCGGAAGATCTGAGGTTTTCAGCCACTCCTTAATTGCTGTTCTGAGTTCCACCGTGACCCGAGGTGGTAGCATCTGTTAGGGTCCCAGCTATGGGCAAAATTTTTTTTTTTAATCATTGCAGCTCAAGAAAGGCATTCCACTGCCACTATTGCGCAGGGAGTTACATAGGGGAAAGTGATGAGAATGAGTGGTTAGATATAGAAAATGTCAGGAGGGTGATAGACGGGTAAGGATACCGAGGATGGGGGTTGGGTAGATAGTAAGAGTGTTTGAGAGAATGGATGCGAGTTAGTGTGTTAGGAGGTGACTATTGACCTTACATTTAAACTCCTGGAGGTTGTAGCTGTCGGGGAAGCAAGTATATGGAAGGGAATTCCACAGGTGGGAAGTGCGAGAAAAGAAGCTACTGGAGTAGAACTAGTGAACCCACACACACAAAAAACGATTCTAATTTTGTATAAAATAAGTAACAATAGATTGTATAGTCTACAAAAACATACCTTTACCATAAAAGTAAAAACTTAATAGAGAATATCTGTAGTTGAACTATTTTATGCA